>CAUYLG010077440.1:0-35087 GCA_963573385.1 Cacajao melanocephalus
CTTATTATCCACCTTCTGAAGCCTGATTCTGTTAATGGAAGGCACTCGTTCTCCATCAGGCCTTGTTCCCTTGTTGATGAGGAACTGTGATACCCTGTAGAAGGAGAGGCATTCTGATTTTGGGTATTTTCAGCCTTTTTACGCTGGTTTCTTCCCATTTTTGTGGATTTATCCTCCTGTCATCTTTGTAATTGCCGACTTTCAATTTGGGTCTCTGAGTGGACGTCCAACTTGTTGATTCCCAGCACAGGAATCTGAGCAACCCACTGCGCCAGCTAAAACAGCGGCGTTGAGATTCATGGTGCTTTTCTGCCTGGGAATCTCTGGTCTGGCTTCCCTCTTAAGTCCCTTTTTCAATCAGCTGAATAGGCGACTCTGCCTTCCAGGAGCTCCAGACGTTGACCAAAAGGGGATGCAGTCCCGTTTACTCAGCACCAAGAACCGCTGCACCAGGGCGCAGGCAAAACTGCTGCTCCAGCCACAAGAGTTGCGCTGGCGACCTGTGGGGCTCCTCTGCTGGGAATCTCCTGGTCCGTGAGCAACAAAAATTCTTCTGAAAGGGTGGCATCCACTCGTTCTCTGCGCTTTCACTGGGAGCTACAATCCTGAGCTGCTAGTAATTGGCCATCTTGGATCTCTCTCCATATTGTTTTGTTTCTAAAGGAATCCACACCTGTCTATCAAAAGTCCTATAGTACATGCACACACACGTGTATGTGTGTGTGTCTGTTTAATCCAGTTTTTTATCTTAAGTAGCAAAAGTGATAATTTTTTTGCATTATTAACAAAAGTCAATGATTGTAAATGCCTTTTTTTCTCAGCATTGTTTACTGACACTACCTTCATAAAGTAGTTTGCTTCCTTATTTAAAATTTGCATGTTAAAATAATTATCTGGCTCTTTCAGCAACATGATATTGATGTCTTTTCAAGGTCTATTACTATTACACTTATTATTATTATTGGAAACTTCCATCTCCAATTTATTTTTTTTTATCTTTTTGCAAACTGTGCTACACAAAACTTACTTAAGGTAGTTTACCTACTGAATTAAAGTTTATACATATAGAAGTAAATATGGGAAGTCAAAGTCAGATAGCAGTGTGATATTTAAAGATTTAAATATCGAGGCAGAGACAAAATATACTCAAAGCATTTGCTTTGGAAAACTTAAGACATTTTCTTTAAAAAAATGGTTAGCAATTGGGATTGCTACCCCTCAGGTTGTGTACAGATTCCACTTATCAGCACAAAGTTAATCTATAGTCAAATAAATTCAATATTATTTTATGTATCAGTAATAGCGAAATATATGCTACCAGTTTAACTCTGGTACTTAGATGATTTGTTGACTGGGTGGGTTTATTTATACAGTCATGCCATTAAAAATAACAGCCAATTTTGTGTGTACACAGGCTGTAATAACTGAATTCTGATATCTGTAATTGTAAGGTAAATACAGATTTTGAGGCATTAAAATATAAAAGTAAGCTTCTTGCAATTGATGAAATATAGTAACACATTAATTGCTAAGCACAGTGATAAAATAAACATTTAATAAATATTAGATATTATGATTTTAAAATACAAATCACAAATTGGAAGTGTATTTAGTTTCCATTTCTTCAGTCTTTCCAACTTTCAGTTTAGTTTTGGTTATATTTATTGAGAATGTTTTCAAAAATATAGACTTATCAATGAGAACTATGTAGTTTAAATTATTCACTCTGGCACAGCTTTATTTTTACCAAGCTAACATAGTTGGTGAAAAATAAACTCTTGCAATCAATTTATTATCCACCTTTGAAAGGAGGTGTTACAATGTCTTACTCAGTCTCTCAGGATTCTTACTGATAATCCTGCAAAGATCAGGAGCAATGCCTCTTAACACACAGTTCTCCAAGAAGACTGTTTGCTTGACTCTACTACACACTGAGTTGAATGCAAAATATTGATGGCTAATTTTATGTGTCAACTTGACTGGGATGTAGGCTAAGATTAGCATTCAAACCTGTGGTCTAATTAAAGCAGATTCCCAATGTGGGCAGGCCACATTCAGTCCTTTGAAGGCCCGAGTAGGACAAAAAGACATAGGAATAGAGAATTCACTCTCTGCCTGAATGCTTGAGCTCAGACATCAGTCTTCTCGTACTCTCTACTAAAACTTATACCGTTAGCCCCTGGTTTTCAGAATTACATCAGCCACTCTCCTGGGTCTCCAGCTTGCAGACAACAGATCATGGTACTTTTCAGCCTCCAGTGTTATGTGAGCCAATTCCTTGTAACAAATCATGTTCTATTGGTTTTGTTTCTCTGTAGAACCCTGACTAATACCAAAATTCTCTCTGTACCTGTAGAGATAATTCTATTCTTTAAACATTTTACTACAGAACATGAAAAGAGAAAGGAAACCCATTTTTGGAAATGTTTGGCTAATCACAGAATGTTCCTCAATATGTATGTGTAAGAAAACTATTCAAGATACTCTATATTACATTTTATACTCTAGCTTACATGAGAGTTTCAGAAATGCAAATCTCTCCTCAGATCAATACTTTCTTTTCAAATATAGCTGAAGTATGTTAAGTATCCTAGTTTAAATTAATATGTCAGCATAGAAAAATTACTTTACAATTTCATTTTTTAAAAACAGTTTTGGAACACCAGATGCCTTACTAAAATAAATATTTTTTTTTATTTTTAAAATTCTATATTGAGCAGGACTATGCAATGAATTTCAAGGTGATGCAGACATTGACTCTTAGATTAGTGATCTTTTATATGTTTTGACTGAGTAGGGAATGCCTTCAAATGTTCTTAAATTCTCCAAATATGGACTCTTCAGTTTACCACATATCTGTTTTTTAAAACTTTATACCATTGTAAAGATTGGAACAGAAGGACAGATGGAATTTTAAAGAACAGAAACTGTAACAAGCAAGGTTATCAGATGCATTTTAGAATTTGAAAAATAATATCGGTAGATGTTGGATTTGGTAGAGCATGTGAGAAACATTGGTGATAGAACATAGAAAATTAATAAAATGAAAGAATAAGTGAACAACTGCTATTATTTGAAGATGATGTTGATGATATAGAAAAAAAGGAATCTATAGACAATAAAATATGTAAGAAATTTTTCCAACCTGTAGTCATAAGATTTCATATAAAAACCAATTGCATTTCTATATCCCAGTAGAGATTAGGAAATGTAAAATTACTTAAAACCTACTATGTAAACAATAAAAAATATGAGTTACATAGAAGTAAATCTAACAAAAGAATTATAAGTAAAAGTATATGGAAAGACATTAAAATTATCTAAATAAAATGAAAATGGAAGAGGAGAATAAGGAAAAGAAGAAAAGAAGGAAGAGAAGGAGGAGGAGGAAAAAATCCAATATCTTTGATTAAAATATCTACATATATTTGAAAATATTGTCTCCCAATACATATTAGAATATTTTGGAATATTTCAAATTCCAAAATGAGTGAGACAGACTTTGCCCTGGGGAGAAGTGTACTTAAAAAGAAGACCAATTACCAACTGATGACATGGCCGAGGTGTGTGCAGAGGGGTGAAGTATACCAAGAGGTTGAAGACACTAATTATGTTTAGGTGGAAAGAGGAGTTAGTTAAGGAAGACTCAACAAAGGAGATGATAATTTGAGCCTTGAAGAATAAGTACGTGTTTACCGATGAAGAATAATATGTTTCAGATAAGAAAACAGTGTAAAATCTGAAAGAGCATTACATTTATTGGGGACTGCAAGTAAACAGACATTACAGCTGCATAAGGCCAGGGTCCTTATGGTATATCTGGGTCAATTTACTCAATGATTTCTGGAAAAAGAGAGTTTATGATAAATTTTTTGATAATAAATGTTTTATATTAACACACATGTACATATATTATAGACTGAATAACATTTATGGGATTTCATATAAATTGTGTACTTAGAAATGACTACTTCGCCTATATGATAACTTCAGATCCTGTAAGTGAACATTAACTTTTCACAGCAATTATGGATAATTTGCCATGTAATTTTAAGAAGCTCAACTGTAGGTGATAACTAACTTTCCAAGTATCATAAAATCATCATTTCACCCAGGATCAGTAATATCTGTGGACCAGAATTTGAATAACAGTATCTAATGGGTGTCCAAAAATGGCTTAAAAGCCAATGTTTCAGGCTGGTGGGAGGCTTGCTTCATGGAGTCACAGTGGTTATCACTCTGGTCATCTCCACTCCAGCTAGAGGAAAGAAGAGAAATAATCCTTAGCTAGAGATTCCTTCTTGCACACATCTGTATCATTTACATTTCACTGGAGAGAGCATAGACACATGGACCATATTTATCTACCAGATAGACTAAGAAATGCAGTCACAGCCTTGTGCTCAATAAGAAACAAAGAGGCGACCAGGTATAGTGGCTGACGCCTGTAATCCCAGAACTTTGGGAGGCCAAGGTGGGCAGATCTTGAGGTCAGGAGTTAGGGACTAGCCTGGCCAAAATGGTGAAACCCCATTTCTACTTAAAAAAAAATACAAAAATTAGCTGGACATGGTGGCACATGCCTGTAGTCCCAGCTACTTGGGAGACTGAGACAGAAGAATTGCTTGAAACCAGGAGGTGGAGGTTGCAGTGACCCAAGATAGCACCACTGCACTCCAGCCTGGGTGATAGAGTGAGATTCCATTAAAAAAAATAAAATCAAAAGGAAGAGGCTAGTTTGCATCTATGTAGCTCTTAAATGATGCAATGCCAGACAGAAATTCCTGACTGAATCCATTTACTTTAATTATTAAAAAGCCCTGTTTATTACAGCCAAATTCATCAACTATAGCTGCCAGAATTATAAATATTTTTCCATATTGAAAAATAGAAAGCTGCATTTTCTAAGGTGTCTATTACATTAGTCTGTTTGGGCTGCCATTACAAAATATCTCAGACTACATGGCTTAAACAATAAAAATTTATTTTCTCATGATACTGAAGGCTAGAAGTTCAAGATCCAGGTTCTTTCCAATTCAGCTTCTGGTGGAGGCTTTCTATCTGGTTTGCATATGGCCACCTTCTATTACAGTCAAACATGGCCTTTTGTTTCCTCTTCTTATAAAGACACCAGTCCTATTGGATTAGGATCATGACCTCATTCAACCTTAATTATCTGATCTTTGACAAACCTGACAGAAACAAACAGTGGGGAAATGATTCCCTATTTAATAAATGGTGCTAGGAGAACTGGCTAGCCATATGCAGAAAATTGAAACTGGATACCTTCCTTACACTTTTTACAAAAAGTAACTCAAGATGAATTAAACGTAAAACCCAAAACTATAAAAACCCTAGAGGAAAATCTAGGCAATACCATTCAGGACATAGGCATGGGCAAAGATTTCATGACAAAAATGGCAAAAGCAATTGCAGCAAAAGCGAAAATTGACAAATGGGATCTAATTAAACTAAAGAGCTTCTGCACAGCAAAAGAAACTATCATCAGAGTGAACAGAAAACCTACAGAATGGGAAAAATTTTTTGCAATCTATCCATCTGACAAAGGTCTAATATCCAGAATTTACAAGGAACTTAAAAAAATTTACAAGAACAAAACAACCCCATTAACAAGTAGGCAAAAGACATGAACAGATACTTCTCAAAAGAATACATTTATGCGGCCAACACACATATGAAAAAAATCTCAATATCACTGATCATTAAAGAAATACAAATTAAAACCACATTGAGATACCATCTCACATCAGTCAGAATGGCAATTATTAAAAAGTCAGGAAACAATATATGCTGGCAATGCTATGGAGAAATAGGAATGCTTTTACCCTGTTGGTGTAAATGTAAATTAGTTCAACCATTGTGGAAGACTGTGGTGACTCCTCAAAGAACCTGAACCAGAAATACCATTTGGCCCAGCAATCCTATTACTGAGTATATACCCAAAGGAATATAAATTATTCTATTACAAAGATACATCCATGTATATGTTCATTGCACCAGTATTCACAATATCAAATACATGGAATCAACCCATATGCCCATCAATGATAGACAGGATAAATAAAATGTGGTACATATATACCATGGAATACTATGCAGCCATAAAAAGGAATGAGATTCTGTCCTTTGCAGGGACATGGATGGAGCTGGAAGCCATTATCCTCAGAAAACTAATGCAGAAACAGAAAACCAAGCACTTCAAGTTCTCACTTATAAAGGGGAGCTTAGCAATGAGAACAAATGGATACAAGGAGAATAACACACACTGGAGACTGTTGGTGATGGTGCATGGGGAGGAAGAGCATCAAGAAAAATAGCTAATGCATGCTGGGCTTAATACCTAGGCAATGGGTTGATAGGTAAAGCAAACCACCATGGTACATGTTTACCTATGTAACTGACCTGCATATCCTGCACGTGTATCCTAGAACTTAAAGTAAAAATTTTTTAAAAAATAAGAGTACCTTTTTCTCCACTACCCCTCCAGTACTGGCTATTTTTTGACTTTTTAATAATAGCCACTCTGACTGGTATGAGATGTGTTTATGATTTGCATTTCTTTAATGATTAGTGATGTTAAGCATTTTTTTTCATATGCTTGTTGGCCGCATATATGTCTTCCTTTGAAAAATGTATGTTCATGAGCTTTGCCTACTTTTTAATGTTTTTTTCTGTTGTAAATTTATGTTTCTTATAGAGCCTGAATATTAGACCTTTGATAGATGCATAGTTTACAGATATTTTATTCCATTCTGTAGGTTGTCTTTTCACCTTGTCTATAGATTCTTTTGCTGTTCAGAAACTCTTTAATTTAATTAGGTTCCATTTATCCGTTTTTACTTTTGTAACAATTGTTTTTGGTGTCTTCATCATGAAATCTTTGCCAGGCCCTATGTCCAAAACGGCATTTCCTAGGTTATTTTCCAGGGTTTTATAGTTTTAGGCTTTAATTTTAAATCTTTAATCTATCTTGAGTTTTGTACATGGTGTATGAAAGGTGTCCAGTTTTAATCATCTGCATATGGCTAGCCAGTTATTCCAGCACCATTTGTTGAATAGGGAGTCCTTTCTCTATTGCATATTTTTGTCAACTTTGTTGAAGATTAGACGGTTGTAGGTGTGTGGCTTTATTTCTGGACTCTCTAAGCTGTTCCATTGGTCTATGTGTCTGATTTTGTACCAGTACTGTGGTGTTTCGATTACTATAGGCTTGTAGTATAGCTTGAAGTCAGGTAATATGATACTACCAGGTTTATTCTTTTGGTTTGGGATTTCTTTGGTTTTGGGGGCTCTTTTTGTCTCAAGCAAATTTAATTTTTTAAAAAATTCTGTAAAGAATGTCATTAGTAGTTTGGTAGGAATAGCATTGAATCTCTAAATTCCTTTGGGTGGTATGGCTGTTTTAACAATATTGATGCTTCCTATCCATAAGCATAGAATGTTTTTCAATTTATTTGTGTCATCTCTGATTTCTTTGTGCAGTGTTTTGCAATTTTTGTTGTACTGATCTTTCACCTCCCTTGTTAGCTGTATTCCTAGGTATTTTATTCTTCTTGTGACTATTGTGAATGGGATTACATTCTTGATTTGGTTGTCAACTTATATGTTGTATATAGAAATGCTGTTTTTGTACATTGATTTTGTATCCTGAAACTCTGCTGAATTTGTTTATTCAATCAAGGAACCTCTGGGCAGAGAATATGGGGTTTTCTAGGTGTAGAGTCATATCATCTGTAAACAAGGGTGATCTGACTTCCTCTCTTCCTATTTGGATGTCTTTTATTTCTTTCTCTTACCAGGCTGCTCTGGCTAGGACTTAGAGTACTATGTTGAATAGGAGTGGTGAGAAAGAACAACATCCTTGCTTTCTTCCAGTATTCGAGGGGAATGCTTCTAACTTTTGACCGCTTAGAATGATGTTGGCTGTGAGTTTGTCATAAATGGCTCTCACTATTTTGCAGTATGTTCCTCCAGAGCCTAATTTGTTGAGGATGTTTGATATGAAGGGATGTTGAATTCTACTGAAAGTGTTTTATGCCTCCATTGAGATAACCATGTGGTCTTTTAAAGTTCTATTTATGTAATGAATCACATTTCTTGATTTGCATGTGTTGAACCAAATTTGCCTACTTGATATGATGGATTAGTTTTTGATGCACCTGTGGATTTGGTTTGCTACTATTTTGTTAAAGGTTTTTGCATGTATGTTCATCAAAGATATTGGCCTGAAGTTTGCTTTTTTGTTATGTGGCTACCAGGCCTGGGTGAGGATAATGCTGGCCACATAGAATGAGTTAGAGAGGAGTTCCTCCTTCTCAATTTTTTGGAATTGTTTGAGCAGGAATGGTACCAGCTCTTCTTTATACATCTGGTAGAGTTTGGCTGTGAATCTGTTTGGCCCTGAGCTTTTTTTCACTGGTAGGGTTTTTATTATTGATTCAAATTTGGAACTCATTATTGGTCTGTTCAAGGATTCAATTTCTTTTTTGTTTAGTCTTGAGTGGTTGTATGTGTCCAAGAATTTATCCATTTCCTCTAGTTTTCTGGTTTGTGTGCATAGAAGTATTCATAGTAATGTCTGCGGGTTTTTGTGGAGTCAGTGATAACATCTCCTTTGTCATTTCCAATTGTATTTATTTGGGTCTTCTCTTTATTTATTAGTCTAGCTAGTGATCTATCAATCTTAGTAATGTATTCAAAGTACCAACTCTGGATTCATTAATCTTTTGTATGTTTTATTACATCTCAGTTTCTTTCAGTTCAGTTCTGATTTTAGTTATTTCTTGTCTTCTGTTAGTTTTAGGGTTTGTTTGCTCTTCTGTCTATAGTTCCTCTAGTTGGGATGTTAGATTGTTAATTTTAGATTTTTGTATCTTTTTGATGTGGGAATTCAGTGCTATAATAAACTGCCCTCTTAACATTGTCTTAGCTGTGTTCCAGAGATTCTGGTATGTTATATTTTTGTTTTCATTAGTTTCAAAGAATTTCTTAATTTCTGTCTTGATTTCATTATTTCCCTGCCCCTGGGGTCATTCAGGAGCATATTGTGTAATGTCCATGTAATTATATAGTTTTGAGCAATTTTCTTAGTATTGCTTTCTATTATGCTGTGGTCTATGAGTGTGCTCAGTATAATTTCATTTTTTTGAATTTGTTTAGGATTTTTTTATGCCCAATTGTGTGGTCAATTTTTGATTATGTGCCGTGTGGTGATGAGAAGAATGTATATTCTGTTATATTTGGTGAAGAGTTCTATATGTCAATTATGTCTATTGTTGAGTTCAAGTCTTGAATATCCTTGTTAATTTTCTGCCTTGATGATCTGTCTAATATTGTCAGTGGAGTGTTGAAGTCTCCCACTGTTATTGTTTGAAAATCTAAGTCTCTTCATAGGTGTCTAAGACCTTGCTTTATGAATCTGGGTCCTCCTAATGTTGGGTGCATATATATTTAGGATACTTAGGTCTTCTTGTGAATTGAACTCTTTACCAATATGAATTGCTCTTCTTTATCTTCCAATCTTTGTTTGTTTAAAGAACCTTTTGTCTGAAATTAGACCAGCAATCCTTGATTTAAAAAGAACATTCTTCAAGTCTCAAACTGCACCAACTAAATAGGGAGAATCTTTCTGGAAATATAATGTGAAATCAAAATATTGAGGTCTTGTCTTTCCTCACTCATTAAGTTTTTAAAGCACTATATATTTATAGATTAGTGCTCAAAAATAATTTCTTTGAAAAACCAACCAAAATATCACAAAGAAGAGAGTTTTCCTGCAACTCTAATAACTCTTTCAAAAATATTTATTAAAACTTTGTTATATGACAGATATTATCCTAAGTATTGATAATATTATTTCAGGACCTACCTTTATGAAGCTTAAAGTCTAGTGGGTGAAATAGTATGTGAATTAAGAAATTATAATAATGTGATGAAGACTGTGATGTGAAAAGCACAAGGCACTTTAACAGTACTTAAGAAGGGCGAGAAAGAAGAATTTGAAGGGGTATTGGAAGCTTCTTGGAATGACTAACAGCTTCTGAAGGAGAAATATTTAGTCTGGAAATTATATGTGTGTGTGGAGAGCATGGGGTGCATTTTGTGTATTAGGAAAAAGAGAACAGGGCACCATTATTTTTTATCAGAGAAACAGCATATGGGAAGGCCCTAGAGGTGCCCAGAGGTGATTAAAAAGAACATTGGAATCATGTTAAAATATTATTTTCCTACCAGCCCTCAAATCAAAATATGTAATAGTTCTCTAGTGAAAAATTCTTCAAAAATTTAAAACCTCTATTTAGGGTTGCATAACTTTATGAAGTTGGGCAGGTTACCATAATGTTAAAGCTTCCAGATAGAATATGAAAGTAGTGTCTAAGTACTGCTTTTTTTATATTTTCTCTTGGACGATATGAGGTTTTCATTTAAATTTTGAGATAATCAGATAATAGGCATTAAATACACATATAAATACACACACACACACACACACACACCCTTTCAATTTTTTCTTTTATTCCACCCACCGGCCATTATTTGAATAGAGATACTTTGACATTTACGCACAAACAGCATTTCAGATAGCCTTCAGCACTTACTCTTTCATCCCTAATAGAAGGGGTATATGTAGTTTTAGGGCAGATGAGGAGGAACATCTGTAATCAGCCTAGGAAATAAGAAAACAAGAACAAATGACTCCCTAGCTAGGTCCTGTGCCAAATTATATGTCACTTTTTAACTGATGTTTGTAAGTTACTTAAGTAATAAATCATTGAGCTATGTTATGTACCTCTCATATCTATGAAGATAGAAATTTATACCCTACTTATATCTAACACCATTCTCTTGATAAATGTCAAGTAACAACTCATAACAATAAAAGGCTTACTAGTAATTGGTGCCATTGCTGCTATTCTACTTACCTAACAACAAATGATAATATAAAATACAAAGCAAAATAGCCACCACAGCATGAGTCCTCAAATTGATTCTAGCAAGTAAGCTCCTTGTAGTGAATGAGAACTCTTGATTAACAAGAAAATGGCATTATATTGAGAAACACAGTACATCATGTATTTATACACAGGTCACTCTTCAGATGATATTAAAATGTTATGGATGAGCTATTTTCTGAACGAGATGAAACCATAAAAGAACTCATTTATTCAAGGTTTGTCATTCCCTAATCTATTTTATATTCATGATGTGTTAAAAGCACTATGTTTCCATATCTATTACCTACTGCTATGTATTTAACCACTTAAATGTTTTGTGGCTTAAAACATTTTTTTTTAAATTTCCCATGATTCTGGGAGTTGACTGGGTTCAGCTGGGCAGTTGGAATCTCCTATTGTGTTGCAATAAGATGTGAACGGCAGCTGATATAGTCTAGAGAAGACAAAGTCAAGAAGGATCACTCTCATGACTGGAAGTTGATGCTGGCTTCTCAAGGCAAAGCAACTGGATTCCCAGAGGAAGCTTCCCAAAAAGAAGCATTCAAAGAGATTCAGGCAGAAGCTGTAGGCTTTTTACAGCTTAGCTCTGGAAGTCCCAAAATACCTTGACTACAACATTCTTTTGGTAAGACCGGCCATGAAAGCTATCCTAGATTCAATGGCTGGGGAATGAAACTCCAACCTAATGGAGGAATGACGAGGTCACATTGCAGAAGAGCATGTTGGACACTCTTTGGAAAATATATTCTGCTACAGTTCCTTAGGGTTAGTTAGTTTGGTTGGTAAATACTAGACTTTTACAGTAAAGATTAATTGCTATCAATGCTGATTTAACAAACTGAAATAAAGGTATTCTAATAGAATAGAGTTATTCTAGTAGAAACCTATATAACCACTATTCTTATAAACTATGATGTATATCATCATAATGTAGCATAGGTTTTCCCAATTTCTAGCTTATATATCTCCATCTATTATTCTGGCATTATTTATTAACGCTATCTGCACTATATCCACTGCTGGTATCTAACTCACATTTCTTTCCTGGGCCAACTCGCTAGTGTATCACTTTCTTTTTCACTTAAAGAAAGTTTCATTGCTCAGAAAAGGGAAAGGAACAGTCTGTGTATCTTATTAACATATCCTTATTTTGTCTGGTTCTTCGGTTGGTGAGAAAAAATGAGAGTGAGTGCAAAAGATATTTTGGTTGGGGGAGTTCTCTCTGCTTAACTCTTAAATCTCTGTCAAACCTACTAAACCTACTAAAGCCACCAAAGCATAAATCTTAAAAAAGAAAAAGAGTTTGCAATACAAGTGGATCTTCCAGAAAAGTGGGAACGTTCCTGTGCATTACCTGGCAAATATAGTTCCTTTTATGTATTAGGGAGATGTAGTTGATTATAATTCTGAACCTTAAACTTGGCCGCAGAATAAATCATTTCCAATCTGAGATCTAGTATTTTTATTATGAGAATTCAAAAAATTGAATCACAAGTTAATAAATATGTACTTGATTTTTCTAATGCTTGTAGTGTGGGCTCGATGACACGTTTTTCTGCATGTTATTTATTCATTTGTGCACCTAATTGATGCCAGGTATTGGACATACAGCTTTAAAAAAAGAGGACAGAAATATTTGCCTTCATGAACAACAGTTTAAATTTACATGCATACACACACACACACACACACACTTAAATTATATGCTTATGTGTGTACATTTTATCCAGTTCTATCCTTCACTTTCTGCTATAAGAGAAACAAATATAGACAAATTTGATTAGTAAGCTTTATAAACTAACATATTAAGACAATACACAATAGCATGCATTTTTAGAGTTTGAGAAAATTTAATAGGATAGGTGAAATATATTAATGTTTTCAAACTTCATGAATTTAAAATAATATGCTCTTTTTTTCCTGAAGACAAAATCATTTTTATCTCTGGCTTATTTTACACTCTGGTAAGGGTCTTCAAAGGGCACATATGAATTGGCATACATTGGTTAAATTTTGCTAAGAAATAATTTGCTAAAATGTAACCTCCATTATTGTACAAATTTGAAGTCAATTTTGGGGAGTGGAAATTTAGATGTAACATATAGTTTAGTCTAAGTTAACAAATGCTATTCCGAAGCCATACTGATGTCATCATTAGTGATGTTTTTGAAAAAACAAATTAAATAATCAGTTCTCATGCAATTCCGTGTTTAGTAATAAATGGAGTAGAAACAAACCGATAATGCCAAATAGAAAAAGATAAAAGCAATAATAAAATAAAAATGATTTCCTAGTCTCCAAGAGAATGTTACAAATGAAAATGAAATGCTAAAGCCTTCTGTGTCTAGATACGTGAAAAATCATGTTATTTTTCAAAATCTGTTATGAATAGTTACTGTATTACTGCTTCTTTGCCTACGAAAATTGAAGTATAAAAATGGAAACCTTGCTAAGAAAGAAATGAAAAGTTAGACAGGAAGTATTGCTCCCATTCTTTCCTTGCTAATTAAGGTTACATTGCTTAATATTTTTTCTTCTTGATCTCACTAAAAGCATATCAGAAATAATATGGAATATTTCCAAAATCAAAACATTGGATATTTTAATCATCATGGCTTCTTTAGTAACCTTTATGTATTTCTTTATGGTTTTCCGAGTGATCTCATCTTTATACCATCTTCCATTAAAACTGCACTTGACATGACTGTATTTTGTCTTACTATTGAGGATCTCTCTCTCTCTATATATATATATATACACACACACACACATATATATATATATTTTGTCTTACTACACATATGTATATATATATATATTTTTTTTGTCTTACTATTGAGGATATGTATAGATACCCTCATATATATAATGAATATATATATATATACATATACACACACATCCTTAATAGTAAGACAAAATACAGCCATGTCTTAAGATATATACATATATATATATAAATTTATGTATATAAATTATATATACATAAATTTATATATGTCATATATATATTAAAAACATATATGTATATATTTTTGAGATAGAGTCTCACTCTGTCACCCAGGCTGGAGTACAGTGGTGCAATCTTGGCTCACTGCAACCTCCAGCTCCCAGGTTCAAGTGATTCTCCTGCCTCAGCCTCGCAAGTAACTGAGGATACAGGTGTGTGCCACCACGCCCAGCTGATTTTTTTGCATTTTTAGTAGAGCTATGGTATCACCATGTTGGCCAGGCTGCTCTCGAACTCCTGACCTTAAATGATCCACCTGCCTTGGCCTCCCAAAGTATTGGGATTACTGGCATGAGCCACCATCTTTTTATTTTTGGTCTGCTCATTGGTACAAAGCATTTCATTGTATAATAAAATTCATTAACTATTCCAACATTTCTTCAATATCTGGCCACAAACAATTGACATATCAATAAAAATATACATTATATATTTTACCTATCATATTATATGCCAGGGTAAGTTTTGGAATTTTAAAAATACCATGATTAAGCCAAATGCAGTAGTCCTCCAGCTACTCAGGAGGCTAACATGGGAAGATCTCATGAGGCTAGGAGTTCAAGGCCAGCCTGAGCAATATAGCAAGATTTTGTCTCTAAATTTTTTTAAAAAAATACTATTATTAAAACAGTGAATAGGATTTATAAATGAAAAAAATTATATCAAAAAATGCCAATATATTATCAAATCCAAGATTAATTCTTTACATATGAAGGGTTTTCAAAAAGTTCTTAAAAATATGTATTTTGAAAAAACTATGCATAGATTTTTCTTAAAAAATTACACCAAAATAAATTCATGCTAACTTGTTCTAATATGTCTGAACAAGATCTAGTTTGAGGCGTTAAAAAGGATAAGACATCAGTTTAAAAAGAGACCCTTTGAAGGCAACATGCATTTTGCTAAAGTTGAAGCAAGGACAAACATGATGCTTGAGTGGAAGAATGGTGAAATCATTGATGCTTTATAAAAGGTTAACGGGGACAATGCCCCAGAGAAATCTGCAGTTTACAAATTTTAAGACAGAACAAGATTATGTTGAAGATGAAGCCTGCAGTGGCAGATTATTCACATTGATTTGCATGGAAAATATTCACCTTATTTGTGCCCTAACTGAAAAGGACTGACAACAGCAGAAACAACAGACAACACCATAGACATTTCAGTTGGTTTAGCTTACACAGTTCTGACTGAAAAATTAAAGTTGAGCAAAAACTTTCCACGCTATAGGTAACAAAACCATTATATCCTAATCAGCTGCAGCAAAAGCAGAGCTTTCAGTGAAAATTTTCAACAGGTAGGATCCTGAAGCATTTATTTGAAGAATTGTAACAGGAGATGAAACGTGACTTTACCAGTATGATCTTGGAGATAAAACCCCAAGTGATGGCTATGGAGAGGGAGAAGTGGTGCAGTCAAAGCAAAAGTGGATGACTGATCAAGAGTGAAGATCAAGGCAGCAGTTTTTTGGGATGCTTAAGGCATTTTGCTTGCTGACTTTCTACAGGGCCAAAGAATGATAACATCTGTATAATATGAGAGTGTTTTCAGAAAGTTATCCAAAGCTCTAGCAGAAAAATAATTGGGAAAGCTTCACCAGAGAGTCTTCTCTACCACAACAATGCTTCTGCTCATTCCTTCTGCAAGAATTTCTATGGAAAATCCTTTGTCATTCACCTCATAATTCTGATTTGGCTCTTTTGACTTATTTTTGTTTTCTAATCTTAAAAAAAATCTCTTTAGAGGACACATTTTTCTTCGGTTAATAATGTAGGGAATACTGCATTGACATGGCTAAATTCACAGGACCCTCCGTTCTTTAGGGAAGGACAAAATGGCTGGTATTACTTAAAAAAGTGGGTTGAACTTTATGAAACTCATGTTAATAAATGCATTTTATATTTTTTATTTTTTGATTCCCTTTTTCCATGAACTTTTCAAAATCCCCTGGTATACAAACGTGTACACACAATATACATTCATTTGAACTAATTATCATTGATGTTGCATTTTATTTCATTGTAATAAGCAACAAGTCATTATTAGTTGTAGCTGTAGATGAAGCTAGGCTTGACCCAGATCTTGGTTTCTAAATATCATTTTTTAATAAAATAAGCCAGAGCTCGTTGGGGAAATTATTGATTCTAGGACTGGGGCAATAATCCAACATGAATCTAGAGCATCTTACATAGTGCCAGAAAATAAGAAAGTGGTAGAAAAAAAAAACTCAAAATGATAGAAGCATCTAAATGGCCAAAACTGGAGAAACTTGAGCAATAAATAATAATATAGATTATATTTTTGTATTGTGCTGGAGTATAATCCATAATAGGAAATAAATATACGTAAGTCCAGGCTGACATAAATTAATGATTCAACAAATGAAGCAGAAGAGATAAATTGTCCTTAGAGAAAAATTTAAATATTCTATGTAGACACTTTCACCTCCAGGAGGTGGAAGGTAAACCATTCTCTTCATTCCCTAACATACACACACACACACACACACACACACACGTGCGGACTAGACTTAGTGGCTCACTTTCAAAGAATAAAGTTTTCATGTACTTTCTTATATAGTGTGATGAAAAGCACATTTCACCTTTTTATTATTCTTCCTCAAAACCCATAACCCCAGTTGAATTATAAGAGCATCACATAATCACACACTGAATGACATTCTAGAAAATACCTGACTAATACTCTTCAATACTGCCAGGGTCACGATAAGGAAAGACTGAGAAACTATGACAGACCAGATGACACTAAAGAAACATTACTAACTGCAATATTACATTCTGGATTAGATCCTAAAAAAGAAAAAGGACATTAGTGAAAATCTGTTGAAAAAGAAAATTCGGGAGTTTAATTCACAGTGATGTACCAATGTTATCTTTTTAGTTTTGATAAATGGTGTGTAAGACATTAGCATTAGGAGAAGTAATAAATCATACATAGGAATACTACTACTTTTTCAATATTTATGTGAATCTAAAATTATTCAAAAATAAATGACGAGCTTGGTAAACATTGCTCAGTGTGGATTATTATATTAAAATACATATGTATTTTAATATAATACAAAATATTATATTAAAATATATGTATTTGAGACGGAGTCTTGCTCTGTCACCCAGGCTGGAGTGCAGTGGCGCAGTCTCAGCTCACTGCAACCTCCACCTCCCGGATTCAAGGGATTCTTCTGCCTCAGCCTCCCAAGTAGCTGAGACTACAGGCATGTGACATCACCCCCAGCTAATTTTTTGTATTTTTAGTAGAGACAGGATTTCACCATGTTAGCCAGGATTGTCTCAATCTCCTGACATCATGATCCACCCTCCTTGGCCTCCCAAAATGCTGGGATTACTGGTGTGAGCCACCACACCCAGTCTATAAAATATATTTTTAATCATCATTATATAAATAGCTGACATAACTCATTGTCCTAAGGGTCACCACATCATTTATTATTACTTTGGAGTACTGCTCCCTCATTATTTTGTGTTTTATTTATAGTGTAGTGTACTCTAGTGTATTTGCATTTACACTATCTACACTTGACTACTTACAATTGAGATCCATGGTCTGGCAGATTTTCCTTCGTGTTAACTAAACTCTGTTTGATCCCTTTTTCTGGGGACACACCTGGGCCATATCCCCCAGCCTCCTTTTTAGATGATACTACATAACTGCCTTCTGGCCTCAGTATGGTCAGAGATAATAAAATGCCAGTTTTACACCAAGAGCATTGAAACTTCCCATATATGTTCATCCTTCTGTCCCCATCTACAGGCTGAAGAGAGAGGACACCGATTTAGAAGTATTTAGTACACCTATTTACAAGAGGCTTATAGGGCCAATCGTCTGAGTATTTACAGTGTAATTTACATATGTTGCCATTTGTTTCCTTTTTTTTTTACAAATTATTTTCTAGAATGGTTATACTGATTCCTTCTTGCCAGCAGTAAATGAATCCTTCTGTTTCACAAAATCCGTATGTTGACAATTCTGCTTTCCTTTGTGTGCATGTTGTATGTGATTTTTTTTTTTTGGTCATTTTACATATTTTACAACAAGAAAATGTATCTTGTTGTAAGCTTGTGGTATTATGGGATAAATAATGATGATATTCTTAAATATTTATTAACCAATTTTATTTTTTTGTATGTGAAATGTTTAGTCATGCATTGGTACCATTTTTCAATTGTTATATTCTTTTCTTGATTTTTAAAGATCTTTAGATATATTAAGCAGGTTAAATCACTTTTAGTCTTATGTTTTGCAAATATTTTATCATAACTTACTTGAATTTTGTATTGGTTTGTAATATACGATTTACATAATTTCAGAGATTCACTTTTTCTCTCTGTGAGTGCTTCTTCTACTTTTGTTCTTACAAAGACCTTTCATAACCTGAAATTCAATTCATATTCATTTACATTTTCTCCTCTTTTTAATATTATACTTTTTTGCTTTTAACTATAATTTATATAAAATTTTATATTTTATATAAAATAAAATTTATTTTATATTTTCTTTTTGGTAATAAATAATTGATAGTCTCATAACTAATTGTTGACTCATATTTTCCCCACTGATTCATGTCACCTTTATTGTATGCTATGTTAGATCTATTTATTCTATTTTTTTAATGTTCAGTTCTTACATTATTACTTTTTGGCACTTTATTTTCTGCAAATTCTAGCTAATTCTAGTCATGGCTTTTGTGTATTTAGCTCTCTTAAATCTATTTTACTACTTAGCTAAACACATGGTTTGGCCCAATATGTAATATATTTTCTAATATTATGCTACAACTTTAATATTGGAATAAACCAAACTGGTTTATGGTATACTCTTTTATTATAAAAGCCTAGGTATTTTTTACTGGTATTTTTATTTCCTAAATTAGCATCTCTGTTCATAGATGAGTTTTATCTGTTTTTTTGTGCGTGTTTACCATTATCAGGTTTCGTTTTTTTTTTTTTCTGTACTCAGAATCTGTGATCTCTCCACATACTATATTTGCAGTTTCCATATGGATAGGGATCATGGTTTTCTTGACCACCACTTTATTATTAGTGCCTAGCAGCCTATGAGAGCCTAACAGATAACACAGATTAAATGAATTTATTAAGTTTGTATTTTATCTGTTATTTGAAAGATTTAAAACACACTTGGTTGAAATTCTTATGCAATAAAAGCCTTGTGAAGGCAGAAATTCTATTAACATTAAAGAAATTCTTTATAAATGTTTAAATTTTATCTAACAATTTGATTTTTTCCCAGAAAATATTTTAATTCAAATTTTAAAATATCTTAGTGCATATTTATAAATAGTATTATATTATAAATGTAAAAATATTTCACCTATATGTTTTCTAAAATTTACCTTTATTTTACTGTACTCAAAAGTCTTATTATTCAATAAGTATATTTTTATTATCACAACTCAGTTGCATTGTTTTTATTCATTTATATTATACTGAAATGTTATTGTTTTTGTTCCCACCATTTATTGAAAATAGTCATGTTTGCCAGTCATCAACTATATTGATCTTACTTGCTCTGCCTCACTAATATTTGGTTGTCATTATAACCTTCCTGCCTGATCTAAAACTAAAAGGCTCTGCTACTTAGTCATTACTTTTAGTGAGCTGTGCTAGACTGGTGCGGATCTCCTGCTTTCACAGCCCGATCAGCTATGTGACTGTGTAGATTGGAATTAATTTTGGATAATTTGAAGTAATCATGAAAACTAGAGCCTAGAAAGTGTGCGCTCTTCCCATGGCTATTCTTGCCTTCATTTCCCTCTGCAACTGGCTTCTTTGTGGTAATTTGTTATGTCCAGTACAATTCTGTTTTGAGCCCTGTTAATTATTGGATTTGTAGTCCCAGTTGTAGTAATGGTGGGTAATAGAGAATGGCTTTGAGTTGCATAGAACACTGTTCTTACTCATTAAAACAATGAATTGTTTACTTTACTTAGTGATAGTTCCATGTCTCCAAGGTAGGAATATGCATTAAGATGTGATCGACATAATTTATTTCCTTCTTTCTAAATGATTCCACTTAGTGGCTACATGTAGCCTTTACTTATCAGACATTCTCTTTGAAATCAGACAGATGCCTGGCCACTCATTCCTAATTTTCACTGCTTTGGTGGGTTTGTTTTCTTTCTTAATTTTTAATATCTTTCTATGGGAAAATTGAGGAAGTAATTAGGACTTCCTAGCCAGCCAACATTTAGGCCTGAACTCCCTCAGAAAAGTTATCTTTTTTTCAATGGAAGATTTGCTTAGTAAACTGTAAATAGTTTTATGATATTATATTATATTAGTATATACATGTATAATATCAAACATACAATAACAATATATATACATATATTTTTTGGCTTATTTTTTACTAATGATAAACCAAGATGAAAAAACTTATGTATAATCTTTAATATAGACTCATCTAGGGACAGACATTTGGATTTGAAATGAATTCAATGTGTACGTAACATTAATTTGAATATTAATTCTAATATTGTTTAATCTGAATGTGATCCTCTAAATTTTTAGAGATCCCTTGATTGTAGGGAAAAATTTAATTATAATGTAGAAATATATGGAAATTATAAGTAATTTTATTAAAGGTACTTTTTTATAGATACTACAAACATCTCCCTAGACAGATTCCATGGACAGGAGAGACCACAAAGTGATGTGCAATAAAGTTCTTCCTTTCATCTGTGAACTGTGAGACTTTGAGCCCCTGGTTACTCACTGATATGCTCAGGATGTTATGATGATACTTGTCTTAGTGGACATTTCCTATTTCTGTGTTTTACCTCTTCTTCCTTTCTTATAATGGTAGAGTCTCCTCTCCTGAATTAATGGGAAATGATCAATGCTTTGTCAGAGCACTACAATCCCTTGGCCAGAATGATTAACATAGGGATGATCAAATGACTTGAGAAGGTTCTGTCAGACACCACACTGGGAATTTTCTATTTAAGGTAGTGGAAATACTATCTACTTCCACTACTGCAGTAGGTAAACTAATGATATACATGTGGCTAACATGCTAAGAAAGCACAATGTGTGGATTTTGTCTTTTATCATCCCTTTAATCAGCAACAATATTCCCTTGCCTCTAGATTAAAAACTCGAAAAGGTCTATAAAATTTTTAGGTGTTAAATCTTTGTTTTGAAATTTAGTAAAATATATTTGTAAACATATAGGATTAAGGATAAAAATGCTCATTTTAAAACATGTAATTATTTCATATTTATAAACATAAACAGATGGTATAAAATCCGTACCATTAAAAATGTTAATGATGCAGTACTGTGCTCATGGAGTATGTCTCGCTGTAATTCTAGAGCTTGTTGTCTCCACATTTCAGGGAGCTGAGAATCTGGTACACGGAAAGTCATGAGAGCCACATGGCCAAAGCAGTGATGCAGCATTTAAAAACCTTTTAGAACACTTATTTTAACCACACATTTCTACAGGAGTTGCCCAGATAAAAGGGTAATAAAATGTTGTATTTTTCCCAGTTTTAAATGAATGAGATTGCATCTTAGCATTTTAAATGAAGATTTCAAATACAAACGGAGAGTGAAACATCACATACATCTCTCCTGCTTAATTTTCTGAAAACAGACTCCTTAAGGTCCCAGCGCACTATGGTCAGTGTTCTCAAGCACAGCTTTTGCAAAGCCCAGGGAAAGTTGTTTTACTCTGTTTATATCTCAACACGTTAGACACTTTAAAATACAGGGCACTATTGATTCCAGAAAATGCTTTGAATGCAACCAAAGAAAACTAAAGGTAAGCAAGAAAGAAATGTGCCCAGCAGCAAGGATGCAGTGATTCCTCCCTTTTCCTCACACGAGCTCAGCCCACTTATACATGTGCCACCGTTCATTCCTCTCAGTCCCATCCCAAGTCCAAACCACAGCTAGAAGGTGGGGGAAAAGCAGGCAAGGAGAAGCTCAACTCAAAGGAAAAGAGATGGCGACTGCACAATATCCTCTTCACACTGCTGGAGAAAAGGAAGGAAAAACAAGTGCAGTTGAGTCAATTTCCCAGTTTTGGAATTGTAAATTGGACTGGAACATTTTAATTGTATCAGGATAAACAAGATGACTTGCCCACTCTAGATGACTCTATCAGACAACACTCAACACAATTCTATTATGGCTTTCCATCTCTTCTGACACATATTTGATTTATGAGAAAAACTTGTACATTTCTAGTCTTCAAGTTCTGGCAGTACATGCCAATTCCAAAACAATTACTATTACAGTGTGATTGCTATTTTTTTAAAGCAGTTAGGCACCTTCAATTTTATGCTACATTATTAGTAATATAATGGAAGTTACTAGCCCATGAATTTTCTTCCCACCTTTAGAAAATAGGCCATGCCACAATGTAGTCAGTTTATCCTGAAACAAGCCTCCAAAGAGAAATTAAAATGTTCCAGTCCAATTTACAATTCCAAAACTGGGAAATTGACTCAACTGCACTTGTTTTTCCTTCCTTTTCTCCAGCAGTGTGAAGAGGATATTGTGCAGTTGCCATCCCTTTTCCTTTGATTTGAGCTTCTCCTTGCCTCCTTTTCCCCCCACCTTCTAGCTGTGGTTTGGACTTAGGGATGGGAAATATGGACAGGGAAAAGAGAACAGTTGCCACATGTATTGAATGATCAGTTGGCTTTAAGCCCTCTGGGCTGACAGATGTATAAAACAGAACCACATGTGCACTTTTGTGGGGTCTAGGGGCTCTTTCTTAAACCTCTATTTTCATGACCCAGGAAGATACCTATTTATTCTCCTCTGCAGCAACTGGGTAACTTCTAGCCTTTTTCTGCTGATGTCCACTTGCCACTCTAGATGACTCTATTAGACAATACTCAACACAATTCTATTATGGCTTTCTATCTCTTCTGACACACACTTGATTTATGAGAAAAACTTGTACATTTCTAGTCTTCAAAGTCTGGAAGTACATGCCAATTTCAATATCCTATCTAGGCGTCTAGTTCGTTCAGGGAATGCATTTCCAAAAGCTCTAAATCATTTTCCTAAGGCTCCCTTCTAGACTTGTTAGAAGGATGCATCCGTACCCTTTCTCTAAATGAATGGAGTGAGGGATTTACAGGACAGTGATAGCTCTTTTCACAAATATTTTCTCCACTCTCTGTGATGTCTTTTGCTATCTTTGATTTGGGTGGTGAATCCAAGAGTTATGGAACAAGTTCTTCAACAATGTTCTTGCAAATTCCTCACATCTACAGGATGGTCCCAGGAAGATCAGCTCCTTATATAAGTCTGAGCTGCTAAGGAGAGAGAGAGAAACTGAGAGAAAAAGATACAGAGCAAAAGAGAGAGAGAGAGAAAAAAAAAAAACACAGCTGAGATATAATATTTTGAGATGTTGTATTCTGTAGGAGCAGCAGGTGATTTTACCATTGCTGTGCTACTGCTGCTGCTACTATTGCAGCAATACAAAATTTCAAAATAATGTATATCTAATTGTGGGCAGAATCAATATCTTTTTAAAAGGAAAATCTTAATAAAGTTATTTAGAGAAGGTTTCTTTCTGCTGGAAGGAAAACCAGAAGTAGTTCCAAGACTTTTAAGTTATAATTATATCTTAGTTTTATTCTTATTGTTTTATCTTGTAGAATGGAGATAACCATAGTTCCATGTCAGTACATCTGATATCAATTTTAGCCTATAAGTACCAGTACATTTGAAATTTAATTTAAAATATGTCCAACAGTTTTTCATTTCTCTTAGCACTATCTTTGTAAATTGTACTTACAGAATTATAGGCATTTTTTACTTAACAAGAAAGATGGTAAAATGTAAGTGCTTAAAAACACATATGTTTAGAGGTAAATGAAAAAATAGCATAAAGAGTCTTAAAGCTAAATAAATAGTCACCATCATTACATAATCATTCATTTAGACTCAATATAAATAATTACAATATATAAAAAAATAGTACATTGTGATTTAAAGAATATCTTGCACAAAATTGCTATGCTAGAAATAAAAACAGCCAGTGAATGACTCAAACTTGTATTACATTTAATTAGTTTTCTTGTTGAAGCATATCTCTGAGAGAAAATATACAAAGAGTTTATATGTATCTCTGAACTTGATCTCTCTCTATATATATATTTGTCTTTTTCCAGTAAAGTATTTTTATACTTTCTGTATTTTTGGTATAATGCAGCTTACTGATAGAGAGTACCACTTATAGGATTTGCAAAAAATATACATCTACTGGAGAGCAGGGCTCCTAAAGGCTTATTAGTTATATTCATATTCAGTAAAGGAACCAGTTAAAGAATTAAATTAAATAAACAAAATTTACTTAAAAATGGGACTACTTAGCAGAGTCTTGATTTAGAAACTAGTGTCCATTTAAAAAATATTACTAGCCTTAAAAACACGTACTAAGATGAAGTCAAAGGTCATGCAATAAAGTCACAAAATGCCCACGTCATGGGAAAAGCAAACATTTAAAAATAGATATAATCAACATCCTGTATTTTGAAAGGTCCTAAATCATTTCAAATCATTCTAAAGAAGGTGAATAGAGCTGAGCTTCTGCTTTAGTTTGTCTTTTAGTTCTTATATAGGAATAAAAATTAGATCTAAAAATTCCATAGCAGTGGGCTTTATGACACTTATAGGACTAACAGCAATTACATTGCCATGATTTGAAATAGTTTTTTAAATAATTTTTTTTGTGGAACATTTTGAGATGAGATTGAGAATCTTGTACAGTGTTTGTTCTTTGTTTCTAAACACAGATTTTTTTCTTTTTTTGTATTAATGCAAATATAATTGAAGTCCCTGATTTGCCTTTGAAAAATGTCTGAATTATCTGATAGGTATTGAAACTTTCTAAGTTTATAAATACAACCTGATTACAGTCTGGGAATCATGATGATTCTAGTATATTTACAAATACTATAATTAATTCTCATATTAACATCAAAAATTTACTGTTAAAAAACAATACCTCTATGTAAAACTTCCAAATCACATTTATTTCCCAAATATTAATGTAATTGTTAAAATGATATTCATAATAAGTGGCAAAATATTTTTTTCAATATTCAAAGTGCAGGTCTTAAAACCATGAACTGGATCTTAGTCCAAAATTTATCTATTAGTATTTTTGAAATTTTAGACAACCAGCACAAACTTATTAGGCTTCTGATATTTCCTTCTTAAATGTTTCATAGAGATAGTGTGTGTTTCAAATTCATGAAGGCATATTTTAAACTCTAAATGTTTTCAGTACTACTAAGTATATTGTATATTAAAGTACTTTATTTAAAATTTTCACTAGGTTGGAAATTTTCCTATGCTTTTGGAAATTCTTTACTTTAGAAAAGTATAATTGATATAGAAGTTCACATCCCTGTGCCTGTAAAAGCTAAAAAGGTAATGAAATGTAGTGTAGAACTGAATGTTGTTTCTGTTTATTAAGAAAGAAAAGAAGCAAATGGGTATAATTGTCAAACTAAGTAAATGCATACATCATAGAATTGAACATGGTTCTTTAATGGGTTAATTTCAGTTACTGAAGGCAGTTTGAAGGTTAATACACGGTTTTAGGCCAATAGGAGCAGCTTTGCTTTATTTTTTGGAGAGTGTAGTAATATATTCTAAAGTTCTATTTTATTTATTTTTCTTTAAGAAGATGAGGGAAAAGGAGGATATTTGCTGTCTGTAGTATTTCTTAAAGAATATTAGAGAGATTATCTTGCCTTTGAAATGGAAAAGGGAAAGGCATATTAAATGTGATTATGCTCAGATATTTAGTATGTTGGGTTTAGAATGTAAGATAAATCAGAAGCAGCCTTTTTGGCAGCCAAGCCTGGTCATTAAAAATATTTCCTTTCTAAAGTATTAACAAATTTATCTTTTTTTTTTTTAACATTCTAAAGCCTTATTTCTTTGAATGGGTCTTAGAAAAAAAATGAGTCAATGATCAAAGAGCTTTTACTCTGGAGAGACCCAGTGAAGATTGGGCTCTTTTCTTATGGCTAGCAGAAGGGTAGAGGAGAACTCTAAGAGGATTAAGCTCATCCAGATGATATTTTGACTGTCAGTCAAATAATTGCTCAAGAGGGGCATCCTGTCATTCAGCATCACATCCGTTTTGAGAGAGAATGTTCAGACTGTGCCTTGAAACTAGGTATTGGAAACTAGAAACCTAAATTGTTGGTGCCACTACATCTTTTTTCTCCTTTTCTTTTCAAGGAGCACTATTCAAACGTCTATTTAGACATATATTTCTTTTTTAAATGTCCATTGTTAACGAGTTCCCAGTTCAATTCAGTGTGGATATACTATAAAAGATTTTTGATATGTCACCTTCCCTTTGCCAGATTTCTTCCCAAAATTCACATGACCTGAAAGATATGAGGCCTTCTTTTTAGAATATGGATTACTAGATTACTGTTTCAAGTACAGGGATACCCTAGAGTAAAATTGAGTCCAAAAATTAATATAAAACATACCGAGATTCCCAGATTCATGACTAAGTCTTTTCTACTATGGAAAAGATTTTCCCATGTAAAGTTTTCAGAAATGGAGTTTATCTTTTAAGATTAGTTTTCACTTTTATTTTCAATTGCAGTGAAATATATATAATATAAAATTTACCCTTTTAACCATTTGTAAGTGTTTTAGTAATGTTAGGTACATTCACATTTTTGTGCAACCAATCTCCAGAACTCTTTACATCTTGCAAAACTGAAACTTTACGTCCATTAGGCAACTCACCATTTCTCCCTCCAGCCAGCATGTGGCAATCACCATTCTATTTTCTGTCTCTATTAATTTTACTGTTCTAAGTACTTAACATAGGTGAAATCATACAGTATTTGTCTTTTGGTGACTGACTTATTTGACTTAGCATGAGGCCCTTAAGTTTCATCCATTATTTAGCATGTGTCAGAATTTTCTTCCTGAATAATATTGCACTATATATATATAAAAACACATTTTGTTTACCTGTTTATGTGTTGATGAGCAGAAGAGGAATTGCTGGGCTATATGATGATTCTATTTTTAATTTCTTTAGAATCTTCATACTGTTTTATAAAATGGTTGCACCAATCTACATTCCCACCAACCGTGTATTAGGATTTCCTTTTAACTACATCTCCACCAACATTTTTTATCTCTTGTATTTTTAATAACAGCCTTCCAAATGGGTGTGAGGTGATATCTCACAGTGATTTTATTTTAATTTGCATTTTTGGTGATTCAAATTGGTGATATATTTCTGTTAACATTAGCGTTTTTTCCTTGTATACACAACTTACATGCTGAAATTTTATTTTAATGGGTTAGTTTCTTAAAAGTGGGACTATTTTCTAGTATATTTTCCGTAGAAGAAAAGACTTAGTACATGTTACAAACAAGTACTGTTTACATACATCTTCTGAGAATGTGTGAAAGTGCCTGTTTCCCCAGAATAATACCAGTATTAGATTTTATCAATCTGAAAATATTGTTCAGTCAAGTAAAAAGTGGAAACTCCTCACTTTAATTTACAATTTTTCTAAAGTTTTTAATCTTTTGTTTATGCTACCTGTTTGCATTTTCTCTTCTATAAAGTTACATGAATATCTTTTATCATTTTTATTTTTTTGTTTTCAACTTACAGAAATGATAAGGAGCCCATCATATAGTAAAGATATTATTTTGACTCAACATTGACTTATTCTTTTCTTTATTTTTGGTGTCTTTTTACATACAGCATTAAAAATAGATTTGTTATATCTTTATAGGAAGTTAAGTTTTAGGTGTGGTTGTATTAAAACTATTTTGAGATATGTAGACAATTATATCAAGAACATTTTTAAGTAGCCATTTTCCCCAATTTTTCATGTTAATTGATTATTATATTTAGTTTAATCTACTCTGTGAACTGAGTTATTGACATTTGTGTCAAAGTGTACTCAAATCTACTCCTCTTCTTCCTCAAATAAGTTTCTTTGAGTAGGAATGTGTCCTCTGTTACTCTAAATGTGAAAATGAGAGAGGGAGAAGGAGAGGGCAGGGTAATACTTTCAGCTCATCTTCCTTATATTCTTCCTTGGTTTTTCAGATTTTGTAATATATTCACTAACAAGAGGAATGGACACATGTCATTCAACCTTTCATATGCTTCCATGAATATGAGTCATGCATTTTTTGAAATTCAATGAAAAAACAAAACAAAACAAAAACTATGAAATGACTATTTGAAAACCTGTATCTTTTTTTCCCCCGTTTGTTCTTTGCTTATTCGTTTACATCCAATTTTTTTCCTTTGTCCTTCATGTGTAGTAATGCCTGTTACAAAGCAAAAGTACTCAGTCTTGGTACTCAATTTCTTTGTTGCATAAGAACTTTTTACATAATGCCTATACCTAGAATTCCCATAAAGAGATTTATGAATATTATGGTCATGCTTTAATAACATGACTATTGATATTAGATATCAGTAGTAGAGGGTAGACAATTTCTTTTGGTATTCAAGTTTTGATGTTCAAGTCACTCAAATTTTCTTAGGTTAGACTTGGTACTTGTCTGGCCTTTAATAGTCAGAAAGTATCCGTTGTCTTTAGGCTTTTTTAAAGATGTGATTAGAAAAGTAATATGTATTTTATATAAGTATTTTTCAATAAAAGACTAATAATATAAGAAAAAAGAACAAATCCTCCATTCATTCAGAGGCAAGGAGTATTTACTTATATTTCAGTGTATATTCTTCTTTTCCCCCTAAACTTTTTTATAAAGTGAAAAGCATATTCTTTTATAAAAATGTTAGCTGATTTATTATTAAAAATTATAGCACAAATCTTTTTGAATTCTTGACTTCATGATATGAGGAAATATCTATTTTCTTTCGGTAGAATAGGTAATTATATCCAAATATTATTAAATAAGCCATGTTGGTCAATATTTTTTGAAGTCTTTGATTTACTGACAACATTTTACATTCTGTTAATGTTGAATATTAAATTTGGTACCAATAATTGGTATTAGTAATAACACTGCATTGAGTATTTTTGGGCACAATGCTTTTTCTGTCATTAAGATTGATTCTGTTGCTTCTTAGAATTGTAATGATTAGCCTAGACATATATTGACAAGTTGACTTTCAAAAAGATTATGTTAATTTATATTATCACTCATAGTATGTGAGGCAATATAGTATCAATATGCCTTCTAATGCTTAAAAAAGAATATTTTCTAATTTTAATAATATTCATATTATATTCATGTTAAAAATAGTTGTGATGTTAAACTTTTCCCTGGATATTTACTAGTCTCCTATAAATGATCTGTACCTGTAAATTATACAGTTGGTTATTACCATCTTAGTCTTTTCTTATTGCCTTCTCTGAGTCTTTATCATTTTATAAATATTATCTCTGCATTTCTGCTTGAAAATGGCCAATTGATTATGTGCACTTAAACTTCTCTCAATTCCAAAATTTTACTATACAATAAAGGCATAAAAGAATGAATCCCTGCACAGACTAAGATAATAGAGGATTAGAAAATACATTGTGCATTAATATGTTAGAAGAAATAAGAGAAAATCATGCAGTAATCTCAGTAGTTGCCAAAAACCAATGCCAAAAAGTGTCCCATAAAACTCAACATATGTTTTTAAATTAAAACTCCTAGGAAATCAGTGTTACAAGGAATTTTTGTTAATGTAATTAAGAGTATCTATCCAAAAACATATAGTGTTAGAAGCATTTATTTAAATTCAGGAAGAAGAAAAAGATGCTTGATATTTTTACTTCTACCTAACAAAGTAATTGAAGCACTGTCTTGAGAGTAAGAAAAGAGGAAAATAAATATGTGTGGAGATTGGTATGGAATAGTTCTATACAGATTGGAGAAGGAAAATGGATGGAGTTTTAAAGAAGAAAAGCTGTCCTTTGACGAGGTCATCAGATGCATTTTGGATCTTGAAAAATAAAATTGATAGCCATTAGATTTGGTGAAATTTGGGAAACATTAGTGATAGATACATAGTAAATTAATAAAATGAAAAAGTAAGTTCAACAAGTGACATTATTAGAAGATAATGTTGACAACACAGAAAAAAGTAAAATAATCTATGGGCAAATAATAAAATTTATAAGAAATTTTGGCAACGTTCAGTCATAAGATCATTATATTAAAAGCAATTGCATGTCTATATCTTGGTAGTAATTAGAATATGTAAAATTATTTAAAAGCTACAAGATAAATAGCAATACAATATGGGGTACATAGAAATAAATCTAACAAAAGAAGTATAAACATACATTTAAATGATCAAAATAAATGGAAAAATGTGCCATATTCATGAGTAGGAAGATTCTCAAGTTTCATTTCTCCCCAACATGATCTATAAATTTAGTAACTAAAGGTTTTTTCAAGGAACTTGACAAGTTTATTTAAAATTTGTTTGAAATAATAAAGAATATATAACACACTCCTAAGGAAAAACATTGTGCAGAAATTCCTGTACTACATAACAAGATTTTATAGTGCAATCATAATTAAATCAGCGAGATAACAGTGTAGTGACAAACACACAGACCTATGAAATAGAATTCCTCAAAACAGATGTATGTATATATAAATCCTTGATATGAAAGAGGTGGTTTTACAGATCAGTGGGAAAAAGATGGACTTTGAGAATTATACTGGAAAAAAAATCATCCATTCAGGAAAAAAAGAAATTGGATTTTTACAACATGCCATTTGCAAAAATCAATTCTAGTTACATTAAATAACTTGAAAAGCACAATTTTAAAACTTTTAGAATACATAGAACCTATATTTATGTAGGATTTTTTGTTTTGCTTATTAAACAACTCATAAAAAGTGCATATTAGAAGAAATCTGGGATACCAAATATATAATATAAGCTCCCAAACAAGCAAATAAAATAAGAAATTTAACAAAGAGACAATATGAAAAAATCTCCCTAGATTTAAAGGTAATAGTCTCTAGAGTGAAAGAGCCTACTAATGTCCTGGTACACTTAATGGAAAAGCAAGTAAAAACAAAAGCACAAATAAATACCAAGGCAAATTAGTTTGAAGTTCCTGCAACAATTGGAACCATAAAAATAAATAAATAAATAAAAAACTTAAGGTTAATTTTGTCTTCATCTCATCCATCCCACTCCTATCCCAATCACTTATATCACATTTTTTCATATTATGTTTTCCCTTCTATTTCTATTTCTGACATGTGATCATTATCACTTTGCTAGGTTATTTCAATAACCTCCAAATTAACCCTTTTACCTAAAAGTTCTCTGCATTCCAATTTATCAATCCTATGTGTAGACAAATCCTAGAATTTGTCAGTCCTAGAAATTCAGATTAACTGTGTCCCAAAGTCCTGACTAACTTTCTATTACTCTTTAAGTCTAATTTTCTCATCTTAGGCTTTAACAGTCTGTATAACAATAATGTGCTATTTTTGAATTTTTCCCACTTTGCATATGCATAGCCTGTGCTGTAGCTATTTTGCGTGTGTGTGAGACTATATCTTCTAGACACTGCCTCATTACTTTGCTCATGCTGTGTCATCTATAGAGAAATATTATCTGCATAAATCTTCTGTAAAAATCCCATCTAAGCTTCAAAGCCCAATTTAAATGCTGTTTCTTTTATGAAATCCATTATGAGCCTTCACCAATATAAAATAGGCATTAACTTCATTAAGAACAATGTTTATTTGAACACTTTCAAAACATTTTACTTTTTCTGGTATTTGCTTTCTAACTATATGTATGCTTATTTTATACATAGTATTTTTGGTTTTTTTGAGACAGAGTATTACTCTGTCACCCAGGCTGGAGTGCAATGGCGCGGTCTCGGCTCGCTGCAACCTCGGGTTCAAGTGATTCTCCTGCCTCAGCCTCTTGAGTAGCTGGGACTATAGGTGCATGCCACCACACCCAGCTAATTTTTTTAAATTTTTAATTTTTAGTAGAGACAAGGTTTCGCCATGTTGACTAAGCTGGTCTGCAACTCCTGACCTCATGATCCACCTGCCTCGGCCTCCCAAAGTGCTGGCATTACACGCGTGAACCACCAGGCCAGGCCCATAGTGTTTTATTTTAAGCACTTTGAAGAAAGGACTTCATTTTAGACATGTTTATATTCCAGCACCTAGCATCTTCTGGTTCAAGGGAAAAATTGATTCGATAAATACTTGTTGCATTGAATTAAATTATTTGTGTGTGTGCTATTATTATCTTTTAATTTTTATTTTGGGGTTAGCGGCACATGTATGGTTTTTGTATAGATATTTTGCATGTCATGAGGGTTTGGTGTACAGATTCTTTCATTACCCAGGTAATAAGGCATATTTTCTGATCAATAGTTTTTTGATCCTCAAGCTCCACCTACCCTCCACCCTCAAGTAGGTCCTTGTATTTGTTGTTTTTTTCTTTGTGTCCATATGTACTCAATGTTTAGCTACTATTCATAAGTGAGGACATGCACTATTTGGTTTTCTGTTCCTGTGTTAGTTCACTTAGGATAATGGTCTCCAGCTCCATCCATGTTTCAGCAAAGGACATGATCTCATTCTTCTTCTGACTGTAGTATTTCATGATATACATGTACCACATTTTCTTTATCCAATCTAACATTGATAGGCATTTAGGTTGATTCCTTTCTTGCTATTGTGAATAGTGCTGTGATGACCATACATTTGCATATGTCTTTATTGTAGAATGATTTATATATTCATTTGGGAACATACCCAATAATGGGATTGCTGAGTTAAATGGTAGTTCTGTTTTAAGTCCTTTGAGAAATCACCAAACAGTGCTTTCCACAAGGGCTTAGCTAATTTACATTCCCATCAGAGGTGTATAAGCATTGCCTTTTCTCTGCAAACTTGCCAGTATCTCTTATTTTTTGACTTTTTAATAATAGTCGTTCTGACTGGTGTGAAATGGTGGTTTTGACTTGCATTTCTCTAATGATCAGTGCTATTGAGTGTTTGTTTCATATGCTTGCTGGCCACATATATGTCTTCTTTTGAAAAGTGTCCTCTGCCCACTTTCAATGGGGTTACTTGGTTTTTGCTTGTAGAATTGTTACTTATAAATTGTGGATGTTAGACCTTTATAGAATGCATAGCTTGTAAATATTTTCTCCCATTCTCTAGGTTGTCCGTTTGCTCTAGAATCTTTTGCTGGCATAAACTCTTTAGTTTAATCAGGTTCCAATTGTCAATTTTTGTTTTTGTTGCAATTACTTTTGGTGTCTTTGTCATGAAACCTTTGCCAGGTTCTATATCCAGAATGGTATTTATTATGTTACCTCTCAGAGTTTTTATAGATTTAGGTTTTATAATTAAGTCTTTAATCCATCTTTAGTTGATTTTTCTATATGGTGTAAGGAAAGGCTCAATTTCAATATTCTGCATATGGCTAGTCACTTATCACAGCACCATTTATTGAATAGGGAATTATTTCCCCATTGCTTGTTTTTGTCAACTTCTTCAAAGATCAGAGGGTTGTAGGTGTGCAGCTTGATATTGGGCTCTCTATTCTGTACCATTGTTTTATATATATATAAAATCAGTACCATGCTGTTTTGGCTGCTATAGTCTTGTAGTGTAGTTTGAAGTTGGGTAGTGTGAAGCCTGCAGCTTTGGATTTTGCTGTTGTCATGTGTTTGTTTGTTTTTGCTTAGGATTGCTTTAGCTATTCAGGCTTTTTTTTGGTTCCATATGAGTTTTAAAATTTGTTTTGTTCTCTAATTTTGTGAAGAATATCACTGGTTTGGAATAGTGTTGAATCTGTAAAGTGCTTTGGGCAGGACTGTCATTTTAACAATATTAATTCTTACTATCAATAAGCATAAACTGTTTTTCCATTTGTTTCCTTCATCTTTGATTTCTTTTAGATGTTTTCTGTAGTTCTAACTGTAGAGATATTTTACCTCCCCTGTTAGCTGTATTCCTAGGTATCTTTTTCTTTCTTTGGCTATTGTGAATGGGATTGCATTATTGATTTGTCTCTCAGCTTGGATGTTGTTGGTGTATGAGAATGCTATTGATTTTGCACATTATTTTTGTATCTTGAAATTCTGCTGAAGTTTTTAAAACCATGTCAAGGAGCTTTTGGACAGAGATGATTGGATTTTCTAGGTATAGAATCATATCATCTGCAACCAGAGATAGTTTGAATTCCCCTCTTCCTATTTGGATGCCTTTTATTTCTTTCTCTTACCTGATTTCTTTGGCTAGGATTCCAGTACTATTTTGGACAGGAATAGTGAGAGTAGGCATCATTGTCTTGTTCTGATTTTCAAGGGAAATGCTACCACCTTTTGCCCATTCAGTATGATATGGGTTGCGGGTTTGTCATAGATGGCTCTTACACTTCTGTGGTATGGTGTTTCAATGCCTCATTTGTTGATAGTTTTTAACATGAAGGGTATTGAATTTTATCAGAAGCCTTTTTGCATCTGGTGAGATGATCGTGTGGTTTTTGATTTTATTTCTATTTATCTAATGAATCACATTTATTGATTTGCATATTTTGAAACAACCTTGCATCTGAAGGAAAAAGCCTACTTTATCATAATGATTAACTTTTTGCTCACTACTGGATATTCTTTGCTAGAGTTTTGTTGAGGGTTTTTTTTTTCTTTTTTTGGAGCTCTGGGGTACATGTGCACATCCTGCATCCTGCAGGATTATTGCATAGATACATACATGCCATGGTGGTTTGCTGTCTCCATCTCCCCTCCCTGCTGTCACCTATGTAGGCATTTCTCCTGGTGTTATCCCTCCTCATCCTCCCTGTCCCCCCCACCACCCTGCTATCCTTCTCCTCCCTTCCCCCCCACCCCTCTCCTAGCCCAGTGAATGTTGTTCCCTTTCCTGTGTCCATGTGTTCTCATTGTTCGTCACCCACCTATGAGTGAAAACATGCATTGTTTGGTTTTCTGTTCTTGTGTCAGTTTGCTGAGAATGATGGTTTCCAGATTCATCCATGTCCCTACAAAGGACATGAACTCATTGTTTTTTATGGCTGCA
>CAUYLG010077441.1:0-58476 GCA_963573385.1 Cacajao melanocephalus
CTTGTCTTATGTATCTGGGTGCTCCTGTATTGGGTGCATGTATGTTTATGATCATTAGCTTGAAGAGAATATTAAAGGAAAAGGAAAATAAGAACTGAGTTGAGGCAAATTCCCACCAAGCAACTTTAAGGTGGGAATCCACTTTTCTTTGTAGAACAAAAAGAGACAATTTTAGACAATGATTTGGTAAACTATTTGTATGAAAGAAGTAGTTGCTAAATGTGGAAATAATTCCTAGACATGAATGCATGGATTAATGTCTTTCTGGAACTCTTTTTTCTTTCTAGTTCATAGTGAACATAATCTTTATAAAAATATCAACACTTACATTTGTTACCTATGTCGATTCTAGATAAAATGCAAAAATTCATCTGAAAATCTATGATGTATTTTTCCATGTGTTTGTCTTAGGTTGATTAGACTGGGTTTGGCATGATGACAGAAATATGCTGCTGGGCTAGGAGAAAGCATTTCTCAAGTAGACAGAATACTGATCTTTCTATAACTTTACGGACTGAGATGTTTTTGTACAGAATGACATCTGTTAACCATGGTAGGATTGTTACAGAAAAAAAAATCTTTCAAAGAAAGACAAAAGATAGAATTATGAGTAAAGAATTACACAGGAATGAGAAAAATTACCTAGCCCCTTGGAAGACTGAGATATCAGCTAGGACATAAGAATCTGACAGATGCTTTTCTCATTATGCTTTCTAATTTTTTAAGTTGAACAATATTATGTAACTCTTGAAAATTATTTAAAGGCTAATAGGCAAGTAATTTTTCTGGTTTCATTATGGACACAATATTTGACTTTTAAGAGGCTATTACTTCTAATCTCTCCATTTTCAGGCGCCTGAGAACTATATATTTGTACCCTTTATTCTGTCAAAATAAATTGAATTAATATTTCTTGATCTATTTTGTGCAAAAAAGTTTATGAATGCTCAATGAAAATACTTTCCATTAGCAGGTATTATAGGAAATAGTCCTATAAGAAGTTCTGATTTAAAAAAAAAATTCTTCACATAAATACCAAGACACTAAGGGATCATTCTAAAAATCTGGGACATAAATGACTTTGCTGCACTATATAAGGTTTTAGATATTGATATGATTTGGCTCTGTGTCTCTACCCAAATCTCATGTTGAATTGTAATTCCCAATTTTGGGAGAGGAACCTGGTGGGAGGTGATTGGATTATGGAGGCAGATTTCCCACTTGCTGTTCTCATGATAGTGAGTGAGTTCTCACAAGATCTGGTTGTTTAAAAATATGTAGCACTTTCACCTTAGTGCTCACGCTCCCTCTCTCTCTTCCCCTCCCCCTCCCTCCCTCCCTACTCGCCCTCCACTATGCGAAGTGAAGAAGGTGCTTGCTTCCCCTTCACCTTTCCACCAGATTGTGAATTTCCTGAGGCTTCCTCAGCCATGCCTCTTGTACAGCAAGCAGAACTGAGTCAATTAAACCTCTTTTTTCTTAAATTATGCAATCTCAGATAGTTCTTTATAGCAGTGTAGAATGGACTAATACAGATACTGTTCACTGTTATTTTATTTTTAACCAGTATATGCCACTTTCATGCATTCCTAGACTATTGAAAAATTATCTTTGAGTCAAGTCAATTGCAGGCATAAAGTTCCATCTCTGTCTTTTTTAACCGTAAAGAACAGTGTTTTCTAATTGCTTAATGAATTTTGGAACTCTGGTCTATGGCTTTGCTCTTGTATGTTTCTCCTCTGCTCCCCACCCTCTGAGCTGAAGTGAGACTTTTCAATCACTACAACAGTCAACATCTACATTCTATAAGTCATTGGATTCTGCAGGGTTTGCCCTCTGGCCCACTCTTTGCAGCTGAAAAGGTGCTGAATGAAATCATTTAAGTATTAGGGCTTTCATCTTCCCTTTTTCCTTCCTCCCATCTCTTCTTCCCTCCCTCACTCCCTTCCTTCCCTCCCTCCTTCTTCTCTTCCTTCCCTCCCTCCTTCTTCTCTTCCTTCCTTCCTTTCTTCTTTCCTCCCTCCCTCCTGCCTCCCTTTCTTCCTTTCCTTTGCCTCCCTCCCTCCCTTCCTCCCTCCCTCTCTTTCCTTCCTTCCTTCTTTCCTTCCTTCCTCCCCTCCTTCTCCTTCCTTCTTTCCTTCCTTCCTTTATTCCTTCCTTCCTTCCTTTATTCCTTCCTTCCTTCCTTCCTTCTTCCTTCCTGTTGTTTCTTTTTTGAAATAGGAAGAAACACCAACTGACTAACGTTTATGTATTATAGGTCAAAATTTGTTATGGTAATACATTCCCTAAGTACAAATTTTTATATTGCTCAAAATTAGTTCAAATACCAAGTTTTCAGTGGCAGAAAGAGGAGCTGTGCAGTAGAAATCATGCTGGGCTGGGAGCCTGGAGATGTGGCTGGTTCTCAGCCGTCCTTCCGTGGACAGCCACTACGTGAGCCTGGAACAATTCACATGGCCCTTCGGGGCCTGAGCTTTCTGATCTATGACACGAGAACTCTGGATTTAAAGGAAGTCTGTATTCTCTCCCATTCATAATGTTCTCAGACAAAGAGGACTGAGCTGCTATTTCTTGCCACCCATTAAGGAGATGCAGGCGAACTGGGGAGGGGGAGAGTTTTTATTTCTGTAACTGCTTACAGGAGAAGGCCTGGAAATTATCATCAGATCAACTCAAAATTACAAAGTTTTTCAGAGCTTAGATACCTTCTAAGCTATCTGTCTACGTGTAAGTGTGCATTCATTTAAAGACTTAAGTGATTAACTTCTTTGAATCTATAACTAAGGTCTGAGTCCTGAAGACCTTGTTTTGGAGCCTCAGTAAGTTGAGTCAGTCTAAATGGGTCTAGGTGCTGGGGTAAGTACCCTGATCTTGTCTCCTGCTAAATAACGAAGGTTTGGGGGTTCCTTCAGACTTCCAGTAAACTTGTTTGTGGAGGCCTGGGGAGTTTCTTCAGACCTGGAAGAAAACTTGTTTAACTCTAAATGAGTCCTGTTAAGAATTCCTTCATTATTTTGTCATGTTTTAAGGCCCAGGAAAAGCCTAGGCAAAAGTCTGGATGGGCTTTTGTTACATTCCATACTTTGTATAAGGGCACTGGCTTTTTTAGCTTTTAATATTTATCTTAACCACACAGTACTGAACCAGTTGTGATGGAGGCCTGCGTTAGTGAAACCCGGCCTGCCACACTGACAGACTATCATTTTTTTTTATTGGTTGAAATGGGTCTTCCTGGATTTCCTAATTTCAACTACTTTTCTTTCTTTCTTCTGTCTCTTCCTTCTATCCCTCCTCCTTCTCTCTATTCCTCCTTTTCTTCTTTTTCTCCAGGCATCCATCTTTATCTGTATTATATTTCTCTACTTCTTAGACACCATTATTTTACAGTAGGGAGACAGAGGATCAGAGGGTTAGGGTATTTTCCTAAGCTTGCAAAATTAGTGGCTTAGTAAGAGCAAATGCGTATTTAAGATTGTGCTCTGTTACATCATGTATTCACAAAATTTTCCTTGCTTTGTCCTGGGATTCTTTTTCTAGACAGTTAAAGCCCTCCAAAACAAAAGTTAAGTACTAATTAAGTACATCAGACTATACTTTTATTCCGGACATAGGAAGGTGGCAAGGGAAGGATTGACAGTGAGAATTGGGCTGTAGGCCCTTCACCCTGGGAAACAGGGAAGGATCAGGCTTGAGCAACTTAAGAGCATGCTAGAAACATCTGCTCCCATAAGATATAGGAGTGTGTGTCAAGTGTTTTCATAGTTAGAATTTAATGAGTAAAGGCAATCACCTTTACTGAGAAACAGCAACAGCCTCTGTCACCCAAACCTACATTTCAATCTCTCCTCCCGACACTAGCTGGGTGACTTTCAGCAAAGGACTTCACCAAGCTTTTTTGGGCCCACGTTGCTTATAAAATAATGATCTGTTAAACATCAATAATAATAATAACAGGAATCATAATTCAGAATCTGCCTTAAGGCAAAGAGACTGGATCTTTGAGGCTCCTCTGGGCTTTATGTTCTAAGATTTGATCTTATTAGTGAAAAGTAACCCTGGGCACACATTGTCAAAACTGTGAAAAAGCGTGGGGCATTATATAACCCACCCAAGAATTAACAAAACAACTGGTTGAAACCAGGATTTCATCACTCTGAACTGAAAAATGGTAACATACCTTTGTACGTAAGAGGCAATTTCTCCTCCTCCTTTTCTTGCTCTATGTTTCATTGCATGGTATGACTAGAAGTGAGCTAAAATAGTTTTTAAAAAAATACACTTCTTATTGGTTGTTGCGTGAAACATATTAATGCAGAGTTCCAGGTGCTTGCAAAGCCTCTGCTTCAGTTTCTCACGGATCGTGGTTTGTGTCCCCTCTCACTCCGTCTGTCCGCCCGCTGCTGGGCACTGCCACCTTCACCGGGCAGGCACTGTCTGCCGGGCACCCCTCCCTCTTAGATGGGTGTTGCTCTGTTGAGAGGTGCCACAGCCCTTGTGGGCATTGCTGCTGTCGTTCTACAGTCTCTGGTCGTGACACCATTCCACACCCTGTGACAATATACAGCAAAATTCTTCTCTCTTTCTAATGTTGCACTTCCAGAGAACCCCTAAATGGTGCTGCTTGTACCTTGACAATGAAACAGTGCGCTTAATGTTTCGTCATTGTTTTTCTTGTTCCCAAATAGATTCTGACTTTGTGTATTGGGGAGAGAGTGAGGTGGCTGGGCCAGGAGATGGTAAAGCTGAGTGAGAAATACCTGGATATACTCAGACCACGTTGAGGCTTTGCTCCTACATCAGGCAGGTTAGACCCAAAGGAATGATCAACTTTCTTCCGTCTCCTGGGACTGAGAAGATCCCAAGAAAGAGAAACTTAGTGCAAAAAGCTGGGCAGTCTCAGGCAAATCAGGACACTTGGTAATCCTAACAGCTCTCTTAGACTGAGTTTCCTCCCAATGGGTTTACTGGAGATGTGGGTGCTTACTAAGAGCAGATTGAGCAGTTGGAACAGTTTCTGAGCACCAGCAGTATATACTGCGGAGGCTCAGATTAGGACTGCTACTTTCCATGTACATTTGATTCTAGGGTAAAGTAAATAAAATCTGAATTTCTTGATTTTCCCATGTCGAAAGAGAACCACTACACCTGGTAGTACTACCAAAAAGAAGCAGCCTACTTCTGGGTACATCCGTCACAGGTCATGGCAAAGTACTGAGAGCTAAGCAACATCAACAAATATTTATTAAATGTCTGTCAGAACCCTATGCAGATCTGGGGCTCCTCAGAACACCTAAACTATCTTCTTCCTAACAGAGCAGGAAGATCCTTCACCATTTGCATGCCCTTTTTTGAAAGACTGTCCCCTCTGTCACCTCGGCAATTTCAGTTCTTTCCTCACTACATCACAATTGAACAATATTATGTTAAGGAATGCCACCTGGAAATGAGAACCAAATTGGTAGCTTACAGAGATCAATCAGTTTCTCAGTTTTGTTTTCTTCTTTTAAACAGTGTGAAGGTAATTTTGCCTGCTGTTAATTGCAATCTATTTAATTACAATGCATGCAGATGTAAAAGCAGGTACTGGCACAGGTTGCAATTAAAGCATCAAGTCAAAAAGCTGCTGAGGTGTCCTGATCATAGAACTAGAGGATGGAGGAAGCCCCAGAGGCCATCTGGCTCATTTTCCTACTGAGAGGACTTCACTCCATGTTTATGGGATACTTTGTGTGCATCTCTTGTGATGGATTGACCCTAATATTTATTTTTTAGCCACTAGACCCAGTCTAGGAAGATGATAGAGATAACTTCATTTAATCTGTCCAGCAGCCATACTTAGGAGGTATTTTATTTTGATTTGTATTATAGATGAATGAATGATGCCAGAGAAATGAAATAATGTTTCTCAAATTTTCAGACCTCATAGGTGGTGTGGGAATGAGTTGAACCCAGATCTACTTGGCTTGGCAATCACACCATCCTAGAGTATCAATTACCCTTCTTCTCATGTGGGAAGAACCTGAGACCCAGAAAGTCACTTACTGAAGGCTCAATGACAGAATTTGAGATCTGCAAAAGACATTTGAGGGCATGAAGCTCAACTTGCTTATTTTACGAGTGAAGAAATAGAGGTTCAGACAAGCTGGGCTGAGCCTGAGGCCCTCTGGCTGAGAAGTGGTGAAGCCAGTACTACCCCCAGGCCTTGGGTGTTAGTGCCAGAGCTCAGACAACTTTCCTTCTGCTCTCCTGGACATCTCACCTTTCAGAACCCAATTCTGGGTGATTAATTGTGCTGCATAGGCTGATTCCTGGAGCTTCCGTTTTCTCGAAAAATGATAAGGGAGTAAGTGATGGAGAGTTACAGTCTCTCTCTAGGAGCTCTTAGATCATTCTGGGACTTAGGAATTTGCCTCCAAAATCTAGGCAAAATGTGGCTCTTCCCTACCCTCAGGTCCAGCGCTAGGATGATTTCGAAAGCTGTGGATACATACATCCTAAGGAAGAAGCTTGGGCGGCATGTGCAGAGAGTTGAGATGTTTTACGAAACTGAATAGATTTCCACTTTTGTGAGAGTGGAGTTTCGTTTGTGAGTAATGCTTTGTTTGCTGTTGCTCTTCCACCTGGAGGGCCTGTCAGTGCCCACAAGGGCTGTGGCACCTCTCAACAGAGCAACACCCATCTAAGAGGGAGGGGTGCCCGGCAGACAGTGCCTGCCCGGTGAAGGTGGCAGTGCCCAGCAGCGGGCAGACGGAGTGAGAGGAGACACAAACCACGATCCGTGAGAAACTGGATTCCTGGGCCTCACTTCCAAAGATTCTGTTTCAGGAGTTGCGGGCTAAGAATTCCTGTTTTTCATAAGTCCTTGGGAGTTGCTGATGATGCCTGTTTGCAAATGAGAACTCAAGGAGTGAGCATACATTAATGTACTCACCGTAGGCAATCTGAGGATTCGCAGAACATAATTATCAAGAAAATATCATGGATTTCTACCAGTTAGCCCATCTCTTGCCAATTTACTTTTCATTATAAATGACAAATATAGATTCTACAATGCGTTATTAGGCCTAATTTAGATATATAATGGTGAAATCAAGTTTTCTGAAATATGACAACTGGACAGCAGAGTAATATTTAACAATAACATCATTTTATACAGTGGATGTTACTGGTTTTACCCAAACATGAGCATCTACAACGTTTCCACTGCTGTTTGTGGACTGCTGTGTCCTTCATACTAGGTTCGGTTACAAGCTTGACTCCTCACTAATGGTCTCTGTCTTGCTGATCTCCTCCTCTCCCTTAGTTCTAGGAGAACTAAGAGTTACAAGCAGCATTGTTCGTACATGGATTCATTCCCCTTTTCCGTGACTGTTCACTGACTAGAAGGTGTACAATCCTGGAAGCATAACTAAGAAAAATCCCATAAAAGAATGACTAATTGATCGAAGGAACCGAACACTGAAGTGAGGGATCACCTTTTAATCTGCAGCCTCTCCTTGATTTAATTTGCAGGAGCACTGCCAAGTATTTACAGCATAAAAATCACTGAGGGGAGGGAAGCAGTATGTTGTTTTCCCTGCATCTCCAGAGATAATGGTCCATGCTGATTCATGATTTATTTCTTTAACGGAAAACCTAAAGGGAAGGAATGCATTCAATGAGACAGAAAAAGGAGAACCCAAAAGGTGTATTTTTAATTATTGAAATGAAATAAGCCGCATAAAAAGGCTCTCAACAGCTTTCGTGATTAAATTTGATGAACGCTTTGGTGAAATTTTGGAAGTTTACTTGCAAAATTTACTATAAAAAAAGGACACGTTGAGTGCAGAAAAGATCTGATTTTTTGAGCAGCCCATCCCATGGTGCTTTGGAGTGTGAGAAGATACTCCAGAAAGTTGTGAGGACGGCCGTGCTGGTCCCTGGCTTTCCATCTCCCTGCCTCCCACCCTACCTTAGCCCCTTCCTCCTTGCTTTCTCTTAAGTTATTCCACTGTGTTTCTAATGGTACTTTTCTCTCTCCAGAAGGAGAAAAAGGGGTACATTAATGCATCTTCTTTTATAGTCTGTTTTGGGAGGTATTTGAGGCTGCCTTTAAAACTTACTTATATTGTTTTTTTTTTTTCATGCTAATGTTTTTTCTCTATCTCGCTGTGGTCACTTCTTTGCAGTGCCCTTTCTCAGAATGAAAACAAGTAGGTCCTATCACACTGAGAAGAACCCTGGCTTATCAAATGCCCTAGTAGTCTTGAATCTAATTCTCTTTCATATCTGAGAACTATACCTATAGTTAACTGTAGATATATTTATTGCCAAGGCTGTTGAGAAAGATTTTTTTCCCCTGCTTCTAACAGATTATTCTTTTAATGTAGTGACCCCAAGCTATCTAGTTATGGTTAAGTGTTCTGGAGTTATAATGCCTGAACATAAGTGACCTTTAAATGATTAGGTTTTTCTTTGCCACTTCACTATTTTGTAATCTGTTCTGTGTAAAAATACTTTCCAAGTTTTAATGGCTATGCCAAAGTCCATCTAACTGATGTATCACACCCCTTTTAATCATTTCTCAGAGCTAAATATTTAAAATTTTTTCTTTATGTAGGTAATGCTTTTTCCTATTTCTGCATTATTTTATCAGGAGACATTCCCAGGAGTAAGATTATTGGGTCAAAGGGCATGTATACTTTTTTAGCTCTTAAGATAGTTTGTCAAACATATTCCAGTGAATGAGTAGAGTATCACCTGTGATGCTGCCAGAATTTGATGTTACTATTTAATTTATTTACAATCTTAATAGATATAAAATGATACCTATTATTTTAAATTTGCATGTTTTTCACAACTGCTAAGGTAATATATTTTTAATACATGTATTTGCTATGTGTGTCCATCATTTTAAAGTGTTACTTTATATTAGTAAATATTAATTCAGGGAATACTGAGTTTATTGGTCACATTCTGGCCAAGGGCAGGATAGGAATGAGGATTAGAGGAATGAAGAAAGGAAGAAAGGAAGGAAGGAAGGAAGGAAGGAACAGATAGAAGAAGAGAGAGATTGTGGCTAACAATGGTCATTGGCCGTAGTTGACCTGCTCAAATATGGGCCCACCTTATAAAACCTGTCCTAATTTAGAATTACACTACCATAGGGGACAGTCCAAATATACAGGTTTTAGGAACCAAGCCTTCTGTTTAACTATTCTTTGCTTCTTTGTTATGAATGTGTTTAGTGTTACCATATGCTCTTCTCCCTTTGATATGGGCATTTTGCCACATGTATAACACTTTGAGACTATTAATTACTCTGTATGAAATAAATTATTATATTGTAATTCTCTTCTCAGATGAATCCAGTTCTCCAAAGAACTGAGTTATAGTTTTGTTAGTTTTTAAATAGGCTGCTTCTTATTTTGAGACTTACATGCAGTGGTCGTTCACATAGCAATGGTGAACTATTGTGATAACTCAGTTGTCTGGGGTCTGTGGAGTTTAGGGAAGACATTTGTCACTGGTGACACTCCTGGAAGACATAAACCTGATACATGACTTTTTCCCCACCTGGGGGCATTCAATATCTCCAACACATTCTTTTGTGTGTGAGTGGCTAAAACTAAGGACGATCCATAGACCCATAAGAGATGAACAGTCTATTTTTCTGTCTCTACCTTTAAGTAGGACAGCCAGCAGGTAGGTTTGTTCAATCATTTGTTCAATCATTCATTAGTTCATGCATGAATCCAGCTCGTTTTTATTAAAAAGCTGCTTTGCCAGGTACCCTGCTAGGAACTCTGGTTCAGAATTGTTTAGGGAAGGAAACTCAGCCATCCTCTACCTGGATCTCCTGCTGCTATTAATTATTCTCTGATATCTGTCAAGTAGTCCTTCAAAGACTAGCAAACTTTTTCTAGCAAACTAACTTTGGCTGATCCAATACTCCCTCAGCCCACACAAGCCAGTAAATTCTGGAGCAAAGAAAGGAGGTGGAGAAGGATCTGTGACTTCAAGATCTGAACATGGAGAAAATGAGGCCTTATCGGAAATACAGTAAGAATAGGAAAGGGCAAAAAATTAATATTAGCCAAATATCGGACTCTTTATACCATTGTGAGAATTATAGAAGATGGCAAATATAAAGCACCTGATGACTGATTTGCATTCTTGAGGGTCTATGACTACTATGTTAAATGAATTATAAAAGAACAAGAGAAGTTGAGGGCCTGGCAGAGGGTGTTGGAAAGTTCTGGAGAGTGATTGATGGTGGTGGCTTAGATCAGGCTCTGGAGATGAAGAGAGGAGGACAGAGTCCAAATATACTCTGGAAGTTGACATGACTGTAGTTACTGAATGACTGGATGGGGAGAATGAGGAAAAGGGAATAATCAAGGCTGGCTTCTGGGTTCTCGTTTCAGCATTTATTGAACCAGGGAAACAGGAATACAGGTTTGCTGGGCAGGGGGAAAGTTTGTGTTCATGTATAGAGGAAAAGAAAGCATTCTGGGACCACCATTTAAAAAATTTGTCAGTAGTTTTCTCTTAGTAAGTAGGGGAAAATAAGTTAGTTACTTAAGCGTGCATTATCTTCTGCAAAGCCCTCCTGGTTGAATATGTGGGTTAGATTCTTAAAGATTTTTATCTCTTTAAAAATATGTGATTCCATTCAGGCATGAAAGAAAGCCATGAAAAAATGAAAGAGATGTATTATCAAGTCTTATGCCCTGTGTGATTTTCTACTTAATATTTGTCATGATAAGAATGACAGCTAACATTCATGTAGTGCTCACTATGGGCCAATCACTGTTCTATTACCTGTTTAATCCTTGCAGCAACCACATCACATAAGTTCTTTTACTCTCCCCATTTTACAGATAGGGAAACTGTGATATTAGGAAGCCGACTACTCTTCTAAGGTCATGCAGTAGTAAGTGGAAAAGTTAAGAGGCTTAAACGCTAGCAGAATGGTTTCAAAATCAGTGCTTTCAATTGTTATGTTAAGCAGCACAAAAAAATGATAGAATTAAGATAGCCTTTTCATGAGAATGCTTAAAAGTAGCTTTAATAACAGCAGCCTAAATTTCTTCAGATGTAAGCATTGGTTAATCTCTATTTCTCTGGGTTATGATATTAATGTATGGTTTTATGCATATTCTCCAGAGAGAGACAGATGACAAAAAAGTTAGGAAGGTATTCTATTTTTGTGTGAATATGTGTGTAAGGAGTGCAGAGACAGTCTTTTCAGAGGAAACAATTTCAAAGGGTCAGGTGATATCACATAACCCATTAGTCACAGAGATAGCACTGGAACTGAATTTCACCATTCTAGGCCACCAGTATTTTTCTTTCTTTCTTGGAATTTGTTTGTCACCTCCCTGTACCTTCAAAGGGTGGTCTCTTCATGGTAATTCATTGTGGGAAGTTTGTAAAGGAAGTAATGACCATGGACATTCATTTAAAAATAATCACAGAGCCTCTGGAATTAGCAGTGAGCCCAGGGACTCATAGAAACCCTAACTTACCTCCTAAGGCTTGTCATCCTCCAAGATCTTAAGTTAATTATTTCTGCCACTATCTCTAGGTGGCACTGTTTCCTCTCTAACACTGCTTTGAGTAAGCAACACATTTTTCTTGTAATACCTTATAGTACAATGAGGTAAGTGGAAATTGTGTGTAAATCTTCACTCAAAACTAGTGGAATAATCACAAGGAAAATCTATTATATACACTATATAATTTAGTTATGTATTTTCTAACCCTGGCTTGATATCTGCAACCTACAGACCCAATTTACCCTGGTTCTTGTCCAGTTGCCACATGTCAAGGGGCTCCAGAACCTGGGGGTTGCTGAACTCAAAAAACAGAGATGGTGAACTATATCCATCCCTTTGGATATAGGTAGAGAAGGCATACGCATGTTGAAGGCATCCAGAAGGAATCATGTTTAGTGGGGAATTAAAAGGCAATAAATCAAATTTATTATTTAAAATAATAAACTTCAGAGAATTAAAGAAAGGGCAACAATAGGTGATAGGTGGCAGATGACTAAGTGGGAGCTTCTTGCAATAGAAACAAGAAATGGTCGGGATCAGAAAGATGTGGCCGTGAAGATGTGGAAGAAGGGAAAGATGTTGGGATAGAGAAGAGAGCTAGGGTTCCATGAGAATCCAGCTTTACAGAATAAAAGGATGTGAAGAACTAAGCGTGACTTCTAGTTTTGAGTCTGACTGTACGTAGAGATGGGGAGATATGAGATGGGTAGACGTGCATATGCCCTGGCAAAGGAAGACTTTTTTGGGAAAGAGTCCCCTAAAAAAATTGTCAAAGGGGCATCCCTGGAATCAGGAGAACTGAGAGAATCTGGTGCTGGAGAACCTATTGACTACTGATTGAATTTTGGTGAGCAGGGAAAGAGAAACATGAATAAGGAAGACCAGTTCTTAGATTTTAGCACCACACACGTAAAGCCTTATACTCTCCTCTCCAACATTATCAGTAGATAATGCACAGAATTTCTTTCAAGCTCTGCTTCTTAAGGTGTATTATGCACAGCACAAAGAAAACACTGGTGTGTGTTTAGCTTTCTGTTTCTATTTTCAAGCAGGAAATTATTCTTTTTACCAAAGGGGGCTTTTGGTAAATGTCCTTCCTTGAGGAATGCTTGCTCATGGGGGCTCAGAGGAAACGCAGGGGCTGCAGCACCCCCTGGCCACACCTGGTATTTTGCAGACAGTGTGGAATCAAAAGCACCTTCAGGAGAGATCAGTGACTCAGTGACTGTATGCTGGGCAAATATAAGTAAAGTCCAAGACTTAGTTAAAAAGGCTTTGCAATCTTAAGGGATTTTCCTGGGGAAATTATATTTCTTCGCTGAAGAGATCCAGATAGACCAGCAGAGGGACTGTTCCCTTAGGTCAAAGGTAGGACTGGCAGCAATTCCACAGGAAAAGGGGGCTGAACACTATAACTGGAGCTCACAATTATCTGATTTTTTAGAAAGACATAGTAAGGAGAATTCTAATCATCTATCAAAATAGACAGACTAGTAGAATATACCCACAATTCAGCAGTTATCACCCTGTGGTCAATTTATTTCAATTTCTTACATCCATCCTTCTTTGTTCCCATGGTATTTCTAGAGCATATCCCAGATATCGTATTATTTTATCTGTAAGTATTTCAATATCTGTCTATGAAACATCTAGTTAGCATTCAGCCTTCTAAATATGTCATAAATGTTACATTTTTTATTTTGTTTTGTTTAAACCAGGATCTAAATAAGATACATCCATTATTATTGGTTTACATGTCTTAAAGTTTATAGATCCCTTCACTATCCTTTTTGTTTATTCCTTGCAGTGGACTTGGGGAAGACAATTATCTTCTCTAAGTTATTTAAATGTAAGCATCTCTATGGCAGAGACTGTCTAGACAGTCACCAAACCTATTTCCTTTTCTTCCTAGACACACAACTAAACCAAATTTCCCAACCTTCTTTTAGTTAGGTATGGCCAAGTGACTGAGTTGTGGCCAATGGAATGTGGGCAGAAGAGATGAATGTTATTCATGCCTGGCCCATACACACCTCCCATGTGCCATTCTGATGATTGTTTCTCTTTCCTAGTTAAACTTGGAACCACGTATTACATATAGTGGAGCCACAGGATGCGAGGATCCTGCGTTCCTGAATCAGCACTTAGGAGGCAGCTTCTAGCCACTCCAGAGCACCTTCTCCTTTGTTACTGAAATTTTTGGTTTATTTGTAGCATCTGCTGGCATTTCCTTAAATACAATTTTCTATGAAGTTCATTACAGAGCACTGGCTCTCAACCCTGGCTGCATGTTACAAATATCATGAGATGTTTTAAGAAAGACTGATGCCTGGGCTTTTCCCCGGACCAATTAAATCAGAACCACTGGGAGCATTTAAATGTGGTATTTAAATAGAGCACAACATGTAATCCTAACATGTTGGCAGTATTGAGAACTACTGTAATCAACTGTGAGTTCAGTTCTTCTTGGGGACTCCTTTTTTCACTTTCCTAAAGTGCTGAGCTGAAAAACCTCTATAGATATTGTTTCATTCGTTGTGTATAGATGTGAGGCAGGAAAAGGCTAGCTGGTTATCAGTCAAAATTCTGGCATATGGTAAAATCTAGTATACAGTCTCTCACCCTCCAGCTACCATAACAGGGATTTCTTTCTTTCTGGGCCACACTGGTACACAATCTTCAAACTCTGTTATAATTCTCTATTTACATGTATTTTTCTGCCAGGAGACAAAGATGCCTCTTGAGAAGAAGAGCTCTGTGTCCTGCCCTTATGACCTGCTGACTGCAACAGGGGTAGACATGCAGTATGCTTGTATTAATACTACTGATGAATGAAACAATGAATGAACTCATCATTGCAGAGATTATAGAAACTCTGATGCAGAGCAGTTTTTCCAGAGAGGAGAACTAAGTGCAAGGAGAAATGAAGAAACAGCGAACTCAAAGGAAGTAAAGCAAGGCAGCTTCTGGTAAATTTGCCTTGAAGGAAAAGAATGTACAGGGGAGAAAAGTAAGACCCACAGCATCATTAGAATTATGAATAACATAATAGTAAACAAATATCAAAATCGTCAAATGTTAGAATTGAAAGGGAGTCAAATAGTGATCTAGTCCGATTATTCCCAAAGTGTTGTCTGTGGACTCATGGGAGTTCTTAGGACTCTTTCAAGGGAGTCTGTGAGGTCAAAACCATTTTTGTAACAATAATACATATTATTTACCTTTTTAGTTGGGTTAACATTGGCATCAGTGGCATGAAAACAATGATGGGTAAGACTGCTGGTACTTCAGCACGTGTCCAGGCAGTGGCACTAAACTGTACCAGTAGCCATTGATCATACTCTTTAAGGGCCACACATTCACAGGGGGGAAAAAGCAAGTTTTACTTGAGAATATTCTTTATAAAATGGTACAAATTGTTATTTTATTAAATATTTACCTTTGAGTGCATGGCATTTGTTATCATGTATCTGTTGCATACTGAAGTGCTATGGTTGCCTCTGTGGAAAGCACTTCCATGGTTATTTAAGTTGCTAACTGAACTAGCTACTTTTTTCAGAGTACAATATTCTTACTTGAAAAAATAATTGAAAAACTATAGTTATTCAGACTTGGGAAGCAGGCATACACTTTTTTGGGAATAAAAGAAGTAAGCCTGCTTACTCAAAAACATCTGAAAGTATTTGTTGGTAATGATAAAATTTGAGCTTTCAAGCAGAAATTAGAATTTTGGACAACATGTATCCATGTTAAGATAGATGCAGCCCACATAAACAAAAGCTTTTTAGGCTCCTCGATGATTCTGAAGAGTGTAAAGGGGTCCTGAGATCAAAAAACCCTGAAAACAGTTACTCTAGCTCATTACCTCATTGTTCTGATGGGGAAACAGAGGTATATACTAAAGATGTGAGATATTAAGCGTCAGTGGAATAAGTTGTCAGAACAGAAGTGATATTGTTTCTATTGCAGAAGAAAGCATTTTCAGACAGAAAACAACTCCTTACTAGAAGTGTCTCTGTTGAGTGTTTTTATGACCTGTAAATACAGTTGCCATTAATGGAGATTCTAAGCTTGAATAATACATTGCATGGTGTGACATACCAAAAAAAAAAGTGTTTTACTTTATTCTAAATTTTAAAGCCTTTGGTATGAATCTCAATAACTTATCTTTTTGGAAAAGTACAAAAGAAAAAACAATAAAAGAAGTAGTAGCCGTAAAACATGGGCAACTTATTCTGATTAGAGCTCGTGAATTTCTAACCTGAGGACAGAAGTCCAGGGTCCTGGTTCTCAGCCCGAGTGTCTACAGGAAACTGGATAGAGATGAGACCTTCTGCAATAATATTCTGCTGGGAGAGATGTGATGGTGGGGGACACAGCATCCATTGAAATGTCTTCCCTTCAAGCCACATCAGTGTCTCTGTCAGAGACAGAAGAAGGCTCAGCCAATAACAATCTATCAAGGACCTGTGAAGCTGAATTTCAGGTAATGAAGTATCATTTTGGGTTATCGCAGAAAGGCTCCGAGTCTGAGGAAGTGGTGCAGAAGAGAGTGAGATAGGTTTCTGGTAGACAGTTTGGTTGTGGAGTATACTCTTCACCCAGAGTCACTGAATATTTTAAATGACAGTGATTGAGGTGTTAGGCACAGACCTGAGCAAAGGGGCCTTGAACCTGAGAAGCACCCCATCTGGCTTCTGGCAGCCACATATCCTTATCACAGCAAAGGGTCTGCAGGGCCAAGAGTATTCTCCCTCACTCCGACTCACACTGCCCACTTCTAGACCATACCGTGGGTTCAGGGTTCCTGGAATTCTCTACATAAACAACCCCCATCCTGTATCAAGCCTGGGTCAATCTTCTGAGAATGGTCCAGGCACGAAAGTGTGGCCTCTAAATCTGAGGGGTTGCTGAGGGTTGGGTATTTGAAGGGAGTGTGGATGAAGCCTGAAACATGGTCTGAGGTGTCCATGCTCAAACCCATGAGCTCCTGGTGCTACAGATGAGCCAAGGGTCACAGAATAGCTCTCCTCAGGCCACCTTATTCTTGCACAGAACTCTGAGGAGTCTACAAATTCTACGTATGCATCTGACCTTCTCTAGTTTATGACCTCATTTTGTCAAGGTAGGAGGACAGAACATATTTATTTCACAGTGGGACTCCATCTGTACTATTTTCTGGGGTCCCAGCAATGTTAGGGGCAAGTCTGTTCAGAACCTTGTTTGCAGACACACTGGCTGACCTTTAATACTGGAATGTTTTGGGCAAGCCACGGCCTCTATCCCTAATCATTTCTTATCCAGAAACCCAAACTGCAGGATCATGACCTATTTATTCATGCATTGTGAATTCTTAACAAAAAAAAACATGTTTGTGTGGAGGCGTTATCTCAGATAATTTTACAAGTCATTAAAATTGTTAGGGGGTCAGTTCGCTTCTCTCTGAGGGGGCACCAACTTGGCTTTAAGCAGAGCTAGCAGACTGTGTTCAGAGCCAGTGGGCACATAGTGGATTTCCTCTCGGGTATCTAGAGTGCTTGCCTGCTGTTAGTGCTGGAATTTTCCCCATGCATCAGTCCAGAGAGATGGTTGCCCCAGGGCAGGGTCCCTGACCTATCTGCAGCCTGTGGGAAAGCAAGACCTGCGAATTCAGTATCAGACCCAAAGGAGCAGTGCAGGGAACCAGAGCTCCTCAATCATCATACTGTCCAGGTGCATGCCATGCATTGGAGAAAACACCTATTGACTCACCATCCTAAAGGCAGATGGCTCGATTAAAAATCAGAACAGTGGCTACCGTTGAGAGTTAAAGACATGACATTCTAAATCTCTGCAAGTCACTCATGACTATGGTTGCCATTGCAGAGTACTTCCTATGTACCACTAAGCACTTCATGTCTATTGTTTACTTATTTTAATTTAAATTCACACAGCACTACCCTGAACCAGCACTGTTCTAAGCTCTTGAAAATGTTAATTCATATGGTCTTCATAAAAACCTTATATTGTAAGTGCAATGAGTGATTCCATCTTATAGTTGAGGACACTGAGGCACAGAGTGGTTAAGTGTTGTGCCCAAAGTTGTACGACTATAGGCAGTGGATTAGGGGCAGGAACTGAGATGGTCTATCTTCAGGGTCCCACTCATATTTTGTTAATCTTCCTGACAACCTTTTAGGGTAGTCACTACTATCCCATTTTCATGGAGGATGTGAAGCCAAGTCCTTTAGGTTCTCAAGCTCCCCTAGGAAGGTATCTTGGTTAAGGTCAGACAGACGGTAAGAGGTTTTAGGGCTTGACGCCTGTCTTCCAAATCAGCTGGTATGCAGAGCACCCTCTACACCTTTTCTGAGAGTTCTGGATAAATAGGAGTTTGCTACATGTTGAAAGCCTTTGACACTTGTGAGGTCAGTCTTGTCACTGTTGTCATTTCTGTTCTTGCTAAAGACTGATTGGGGGTAAGGTAAGGGCCTACAGATGAAACGAGAGAGGCTCTGTGATCACTTATCAAAACACGTGAGATCTGTGAGGAGGAAAGACGGGTGTTTGCAGGGAACTTATTCATCCTTGTTGCCTAATGATCTTGGGGACTTTTGGTTCTTGAGTGCTCAGTTGACAAATGTCATGACCATAACCGGGTATGGAAATAAAGGAAATGCCTTCTTGTAAAGCAGAAAGAGTAAAGGTTTGGAGACCGGCAAACCTGGGTTTGCTGTCTGTCCCCACTGTTCGCTTGAATACCTGGAGTCTTGCTGTTTCCTCTTGTTGTAAACAGAGATGAGAGCACTGACCACGCTGGGATGCAGGAAGATGGGGCACAGAGCAGGCAGCCCAGACAAATGCTGGTTTCCTTTCTTTTTCTTGTTCAGTGTCTGATGTAAGCCCTGAAAGGTCCCGTCAAAAGCTCCCTCTGCAGGATATTTGGCTAGTGAGGAGAGGGCCATGCCAGCTTCTCTGTCCCCTGGACTCCGGAAAGCAGAGACTGCCCTGGCCAGCAGTGTGGCCCGCTGAGCCCACTGACGCAATGGCTCGGGCAGAAGGCCCAGCTCTGCCTGGCCCTTTGCCGGGGCTGGCTTGAGCCAAAATGCAGGGGGCAGGAGGCCTGGCTGGGGAGGTCCAGAGGCCTATGGCCGGCTCTCCTCTTTAGCCCAGGGCTTCCCTCTCCATGCTCAAAGGGATACTGAGACGTTTGCAGAAGAAAAATGGGAGAATTGGTGCCAAATATTTGTTCTTTATTCTTCCTGGATGACTTAATTTTGTGTTGTAGTATAAAGACATGAGAGCAATAAAGCCATTGCTGAGACACCATCAAAACTGGCAATTTGTCTCCTGGGCCAGGGCTACAAAAGAGCAACGAAGCTACAATTTCAGTTTTTGATATTCTTTAGGGGAGAGTAAAAAGTCCTGGTCTCGAAATATTTCCAAAGCTTTTCCTCCTCTCTCTGCCTGGCTCTGAGGTAGCAGAGGAACCTGGAGCATATGTTCTGTATTGATTTGCATTTGCACACTTTCCTGCATCCATTATCTCACCTCATTAGGGCTTGGAAGGGGAAGTGGAGCCGAGTGTGGCAGCAGCATGCGCTTTCCTGAGCCCTGTGGAGAATTGTCCCAAGCAGTAAATGAAACAGTTGCAAGGGCCGGCCAGGAGCCTGTGGGTGGGCGGGCATCTCTGGGCTTGGACCCAGCAGTGCCCAGCCAGTTTTGAAGGGTCCAGCTGTGCCCAAGTCACATGTCCCAGTGAGGGAGCATCCCAGGCCAGGCAGCTCCATGATTTATGATCCCGCCTGCGCTCAGAGTCTGCACTAAGGCCCTGTAGACCCTATGTGCCTCCTCTCTTTGAGCAGTGATGCTAATGATTAAGGTAAAGCAGCTCTCCTCCTTTCACTAATGGGAAAGACTAAAATTGACCGCCTTTTAAAAGGGACAGTGGACAGAACCTCTTGTAGTATCTTTAATGAAAATGACTTAAGGAAATTCCCAAGGTCAGGACTGAGCAAGAAGCAGGAGGAGTGGCATTGTCAACTTGCCTGTGTCACTTTCAACTTTCACGTACCTTTTGAATTTATAACCCAGTGAGATTTTAGGTTCATTTGTATTTTGTAACTGTATTAAAAAAAAATGTGTGTGTGGGAGGGTGTAAAGCAACCAGATCATTAAAATTCAGATATGTATATGTATATGCCCAGGCCTCACTAGACCTCCCATCATCCCTGCCTAGGGCTGTGTTCAAGTGTCCATGAAAACGTCAACTTTGCTTCTTTGGTGTCTTATGTTTTACTTCTGAGACTTCTCTCTTTCTCTCCTTGAGGGGAGACCTGGTTTCTATACGTGGCTCTATCACTCATTAGCTGTGTGAACATGATCAAACTATTTACCGTTCCTGTGCCTCAATTTCCTTATCTGTTGAGTAGATGGCACCATATTGACCCAGTTATGTTGTTGAGGTTTTGTAAAAGCAAAATGAGACAACAATATCTGCCAAAGTGCTTTATGGTGATAAAGTGTCATGCAAAAGTAGAGTGGTTATTATTCGGGCATGAATAGAGCCATATTTTTTTGCCTGTGAAAAATTATCTTTATTGATTATTTATTAAATTTTTTCCTGAAAGAAATTTGGATTAGCTCTGGCATACTGCAGGCAAAGCATGTTGAAACGAAAAGTTATTCTTTGGGACAGAAAGCCTTTTATAACCATCTCAAAGGAACAAGAAGTAAGCAAATTCAGGGCTTACTGAAGAAGTGCTATAAAGCAAGTGTGTGGTGGTCTTCCCTGCATCCAGAATGAAAAGTGGGCAATGGAACACTTGCTGATCTACCCAGTGGCCCCAGTGAGAACAGAGGGAAAGGTCCAAGCTGAAGAAATGTAAAGAAGATGCACAGAGAATCTGTGGTAAGAGGTGAGGTCCAACCAGCTGTAGGGTCATGGCGTGATCCAGGCTCAGGGTGGCAGAACATCGTTTCATAGATCCTGATTTCCACTTAACTAATCAGGAGTTGTCAGGACTGCTTTTCACCCTATGTCCCTCCAAGGAAGGTTTCTCATGGGTGTGTGTTTTATCAGCTTTAAATTAATTGGTTCACAGTGCCATTTGCTTTAAGGTAAGTTGAAAATAAATAATTGGTCCCTAGAACACACAGTACAGAAAAGTGTGGTGGATTAGAAAGTAAAATCAGGCATCAGGATGACAACAGTTTACCCTCATGGAGAGAAATACTCGCCAACTGTTCCCATATACTTTTCTTCCGAACATCCCCTCATTTCCATTTTAAAACATGTGCTTATTCAGCTGCTCTCTGTTTCTGCAGTTTGGCAAATAAAGTTGATAGTATTAGCCCGTATGTCCTAGTTAGGTGCAAGGCATAGTAGATCTTTGACAATTCAGGACTTGAGAGGGTGTACAGGAGGAAGAGGGGAAGGACAAGCCAGTTATAGAATCTGGAAACCATCAATACCAGATCCTCAATGGAGAATGGGCATGGCAGTGAGGCATATAGGGAAATGCTTGAAAATCTGCAGGCTAGGCTGGCTGTGGTTGCTGTCTCTTGCAGGAGGATTACCCTGTCTTCATTTTGGAGGGTGGGATTTTATCCTAGAAGAGGATTCTGGAAAACAATACAAAGGCAGAGTATCCAGACCCAATCAAAAGACTGGGTTCTGGATTGGACTTGGGTATTAGACAGGACAGCAGGCTGCACAAAAAAGACAAGTGTTGCTTGTGGCCTTCTGGAACACAGACACTAAAGTGGCACTTGGCTTAGGGGCCACATCTAAGCTTTGGCTTTTCCCTACTACAGACTAGGCTGGGGTTGAGGGACTGGGGTCCACTTGGCAGACAGAACAAATACCAGCTGTCTTGTTGGGGCTCCTAGTAATAATTCAAATCCCCATTGGCTGGCCTTGACTATTTACTGATTGAATTAGGAACTGGGGCCACCTGAATCTGAAGGATGGCGACTTCAAGCGATGCCCCTACAGGGACTTAGAGAAGACAGAGGCTGAGCTTTGTTGAGAATATGACTCCCTTAAATATTATCTGCTGGACAGAATCATAAAGCAGAGGAAGTTTCCTCTTTGGAATCATCATCTCTTATACTTTTAACACTGCCTTAGGTGAAGAGGGGATAAGGATTGGCTCTGAGAGCACTTTACCTTTTCACCCAGTCCACCCATGATCATTTTCATGGGTTTGCTAAATAGGTACCTGGATTCAAGAGTAGTCACTTAACATGGCATATAGAAAAACTAATGGGTTCAAATGGGACATTTGGCCTTGGCCTCACTAACTTCAGGCATCAATCAGTTGAGCCGAACTCTCTGCCCTTGGCGGGAGGTAGTTTTGACAGCTGCTGGTGCTTTAAGGAGACAGAGACAATGTGCACAGGAGTTCTGTCATAATTGGGGAAGGGGATTGCTTAGGAAGGGAGTTGAGGGCAGGGTGTGGAAGGGGCCATTGATCAGCATTGTGTAAATACCAGGGCTTTGTTTGGAAGTAATAGGGAATGTGAAGCTACAAAACTTTACTTTTGAATTTCTGAAGGAGAGAAATCAGTCTTGTTTCAAAAGGATTTTTGGGTTCTAAACAGCATCCTACTTTTGAAAATGACAAACCTACCAGGACTAACTGAATTCAACAGTCATTTTCTTAAGTCCCATATTTTTTGGCCCATACTACCTGAGTAAGGACCACGCATGCGCTTGAACAGTGTTTGTGTCCTGTGCAACTCCCCACCAGTAATTAACATGATCTATAAATAATAAATAATGAGATTGTGATGATGATAATAAGCACTGAGGTACATTTCCGGGGCCTAAACTGATATGTTATTATCTGACCGAGAGAGCAGCTTCCTGTTGGGTTACTAAATTATTCTTTTTATTATATTTAAGGCACAATGTTTAGTCATTTACTCCTCTTGTAATTAGGCTGGATGATTAGAGAAATCTTTCAGTGGTTCTGTTCTTTCCTACTAATAACACATTCACAGGGAGTATGAAGGTGATGTGCTGCTTACTGAGCAGAGGAACATTTAGAGTTAGGTCATAACATTTTTACAAAATGAAAAGAAATTGAAATCTTCTCTAGAGATTATCAGCAATTGCGTCTGTATAAATATGCCACAACATTGTAATGGCTTGTCCATCTGCATGTTTGGGAAAATAGCAGCTCTTAAAAATGTAACAACCTAGAGGGAGGTCAATATCTCAAATTTCTGAAGCTTTGCTCTAAAATGGGCTTCAGGAGGGCAGAATCTGGCATTAGAGTGGTACCATTTTGGCTTTTCCTACAGAGATTTTATTTTCAGAAGGAATATATACATACAATGTAAATATATATCAATATATTTGTATCATATATTCATATATGTTATATATAATACATAGTATATGTAACAGTAGAGGCTCTATATACAGAGTGAGTCTATACATAGATCCTACTGTTATATATACAGACCCTCCTGTTTATATATATATATATATATATATACACACACACACATACATACATATATATATGTGTGTATATATATATATATATAGTTCATTCAACTATATACACACATACATATATTTGTATATATATACACACATACATATATATATGTATATATATATATATCGAGAGAGAGAGAGAGAGCGTGAGAGAGAGAAAGAGAGAGAGAGTCTGTATATAGTCTCTACTGTTACATAGCATTCCTTTCAGAGTGGACTGTAACATGCAGGCTGTTTTTGCATGGCCAAAGGTCATCCGGTATTTGGTTATTTGCTAAGAGTCAAGGTTCTGATTGAAACCTTCAGCAGGTATCTATATCTGCAGATTTTTCCATGTAGAAAGTTTGGAAGAGGGGGAAGGGAAGACAAACATTATTTTCTTAAATCATACTTTGTGTGTGAGTATACATGTCTATTCATCTGTGTGTATTTGGGAAAGATTATGGTAAGGGAAAGTAGAAAGCAGAAGGATACTGCACAAATGAACTCCCTGCCCCAATTCCTAGCTCCTTCTTTAGTGAAGCTGAGACAAATATAGAACTAATTAAGTTTCATTCACACATTAGGTTTTGGTAATTGAAGAGGGTGAAAGCATTGGAGTTGCTCTTTATTCTAACCTAGTAGTATTTGACTGCTATACTTTGGATGTTGATCCCCACAAACCTCATGTTGAAATTTGATTTCCATGTTGGAGATGGACCCTAGTGGGAGGTGTATGGGTCACAGAGGTGGATCCATCATGAATGGCTTGGTGCTGTCCTTGTGGTAATGAGTGAATTATTGCTCTGTCAGTTCCCATGAGAGAACTGATTGTTAAAAGGAACCTGCCACCTCCCCCGACTTGTTTCCTCTCTTGCCATGTCATCTCTGTACATGCCAACTCCATTTTACTTTCTGCTATGAGTGGAAGCAACCTGAGGCCCTCACCAGAAGCAGATGCTGGCACTTTGCATCTTGTACAGCCTGCAGAACTGTGAGCCAAACAAACTTTTTTCCTTGTAAATTACCCGGTCTCATATATTTCTTTAAAGCAACACTGAATGAACTAAGACAAAATTTGGTACCAAGGAGTTGAGTGTTGTTACGAAAATACCTGAAAATGTGGAAGTAACTTTGGAATTGCGGGTAATGAACACAGGGAGAAGTTGGAGGGTTCAGAGGAAGACAGGAAAATGAGGAAAACTTTAAAATTTATTAGATATTGGTTAAGGGGTTAAGTTTAAAATGCTAATAAAAATATGGACAGTGAAGGCCGTGCTGACGAGGTCTCACATAAAAGTGAGGCAGTTATTGGAAGCTGTAGAAAAAGTCACCCTTGTTATGCTCTAGCGAGACTTTTCTGCATTACGCCAATGCCCTAGGACTTTGTGGAAGGCTAAACTTAGAAGTGATGACCTAGGGTTATCTGGCAGAAGGTATGTCTTAGCAGCATAGCCTTTAAGAAATGGCATGACTGCTTTTAATAGCTTATGATCAGATATGGCAGCAAGGGAATTACCTAAAGGTGGAATTTTTTGATTAAAAAGGAAGCAGAGCATAAAAATTTGGAAAGTTTGCAGCCTGACCACGTGGTAGAGAAAGGAAGAGCATTTTCAGGACAGAAATACAAGGGTCTTTGGAGCAATCACTTGCTAGGGAGATTAGCATGGCAAAGGGGAGCCGGGTACTAATAATTAAGACAACGGTGATAAGGCCCTGAAGGCATTTTAGAAATATTTAATGCTGTCTGTCCCATTACAGGCCCAGAGACCTGAGAAAATAGAATGGTTTCAGGGGACAGGCCAGGGTGCTGCTACCCGGTGCCACCTCAAGTTGCTGCTTCTCATATCCTCACTGCTCTGCCTCTAGACACAACTCAGTGGTCTACAGGTACTGCTCTTGCCACCACTTTGGAGGGCACAAGCCGTAGGTATTGGAAGCTTCCACATAATGTTAAATCAGTAGGCTTCTAGAATGCAAGAGTAATGGGAGTTTGGCAGCTTTCACCTAGTGTTTTAGAGAATGTATCAGAATGGCTGAGTGCCCAGGCAGAGATCTGGTGCAGGGTGGCACCATCACAGATTGCCTCTACTAGGGCAGTGCCTAGTGGAACTCTGAGAATAGGGCCTCAATGTAATAAAGTCCATATATGACAAGCCCGCAGCTAGCATCACACTAAGTGTCACCATTGGTAGGAAAGCTTTTCCTGTAAGATTAAAAAAAGGAGGATGCTTACTCTTGCTACTTCTATTTAATATAGTACTGGAAGTCCTAGCCACAGCAATTTGGCAATTAGGCAAGAAAAGTAGCAAAAAGCCATCTAAATTAAAAATGAAGAAGTAAAATGATCTCTGTTTTCAGATGGCATGATTTTATGTAATTAAGCCTTGAACAACATGAGTTTGAACTGTGCAGGTCCACTTCTTCATATGTGGGTTTTCTTCTGCCTGTCACCACTGAGATAGCAAGATCAACCTCTTCTCCTCCTTCTTCTTCTAAGCCTACTCGACATGAAGACTACAAGAAAGAAGCCCCTTAATATGACCCATATCCACTAATGAATAGTAAATACATATTGCCTTCCTTATGATTTCTTAATATTTTTTCTAACTTACTCTATTTTAGTAATATATAGTAATATACGAAATATGTGTTGATCAACTGTTTATGTTATCAGTAAGGCTTCCAGTCAATAGTTCAGTATAAGAGAAAGCCTATTGAATGAGAGAAAATATTTGCAAACTACACTTTGGATAAGAGGTTAATAACCAAATGTATAAGGAACTCAAATAATTCAATAGCAACACATCAAAAAGCTTTATTAAAAATGGGCAAAGGACCTGAATAGATATTTCTCTCAAGAAGATACAAATGGCCAACAGGTACATGAAAAAATGTTAAACATTACTAGTCAACAAATTAAAACCACAATGAAATATCACCTTATACCTGTTACAATGGTCATTATTAAAAAGACAAAAGATAACTATTGAGGAGGTTGTAAAGAAAAGGGAATCCTTGTACACAGTTTATGGGAATATGAATTGGTATAGCTGTTAAGGAAAACAGTATGGAGTTTCCAAAAAAAGTTTAAAATAGAATTGTCATATAATTTATTAATCCCACTTCTGGGTATAAATCCCAAGGGTATGAAATCTGTATCTTTAAGTGGTACGTGCATTCCCAAGTTCACTGCAGCATTATTCACAATAGCTAAGATATAGAGTCAAGTTTTCACTGATGGATGAATGTATAAAGAAAATATGAGATACACACACTCACTGATATACAATGGAATATTATTCTGCCTTAAAAAGCAAGGGAATTCTGACAGACGCTACAACATGGAGGAACCAAAGGACATTATGCTAAGTGAAATAAGCCAGACCCAGAAACATAAATACTTACGTGAGGAATCTAGAAAAGTTAAACTCAAAGAAGCAGAAAGTAGAAATGGTGGCTACCAGGGCATAGGACTAGGGGAAATAAGAAAATGTGGGCCAAAAGATATCAAGTTTCAGTTGTATAAGATGAATAAGTTCTGGAGATCTAATGTATAGTGTGCTGACTATAGTTAATGATAGTACATTGTATATTTGAAATTTGCAAGAGGAGTAGACATTAAATCATCTCATTCTCTCCACAAAAAAACGTGGTAACTATGTGAAGTGATAGATACCTTAATCAGCTTGATATGGGTAATTATTTCACAATATACATGTATAATATATATCAAAATATCACGTTGTATACTTTAAATATATACAATTAAATAATGTATATATGCAATTTTTATTTGTCAATTATACTTCAATACAACTGGAAAAAATAAACCAAGGATATTGTGTCCTAATGCCAGAACTCAAATTAATAATAAGTGGGGCTTCAGTTGAATATTGTGTTTTAAAATGTTTCTTGTGATTCATCATGTGTTATAGCACAGATGAGTCTCAACCTACAAGACACTTGGCATATATCAGCTTTTGAGAAGTCTATTTTCTTAGTGGTTATATTTATCAACTTTGAGAACCTAGTGATTTTAGTTTTGAGAATTTACTTTTGTATAATTTGGGTAGTTTTTCTTCTAGTATTAGGAAAAAGAGTATTTTATTTTGCTTTGACAAAATTACATGAGCTCATGAACCTAAAGTTTCTTATAAAAATTTAATGGGTGTTGGCACCATGATTGTTCATGAAAAAGACAGGAAATGTAGTATAGTAAACTGCAATGGCATAGTACCCCATTTTAATGTTCACAGAGACATAACTCCAATAATTTCTATTTTATGCTGTTCATAGATTTTACTTTTCCTTGATGTAACTCCAGCATTCTAAGTAAAGCCACTTATGTTAAAGGTGACATTGCTTTCTCTTTTGGAACATGCGCTTGGCAAGAAATTCATTAGCCAGACAGGTGTTTATGTCACTGTCAAATTGAAATTGCTAATTTTTTTGATTCTGCCTATGGGAATAACATAAGCTATTAGATGTTAATAAGCAGCAACTAATTTTCTATGATCTTTTCTAAGTTTGGGGGTCTGAAAGAAACAGCAAGTATTATTTCAAGAGTTGGTTACTATTGTTGTGTTCTCTCTACAAACTTAAAATGTCATGAGACCACAGGTAGCCTGAGATGAGTATGCTTAAGATACTGGTTGAAAACCCTTTATTAAAAGTTTAACTAATGCAAGAGGCACTTGGGAGCCTCTCATGAGAAGGAAGACATCAAATAACACTTGAAGGAGTTGATTGTTGTTATATAAGTATATATAAGTGTTGGGAAGAAAAAAAAGTAAGAGGACTAAATTAGCAAGAACATTGGAGAAGTTTATGTACAGGTAAAAATGATATGGATGGAGGCTGAAACAAAGGAGGTAGAGGGATATGTTTAAGTACTGTCATTCCGCAGAACTTGGCATTGTTAGGCTATTTATGCAGGGAAAACAAAAACAAAATCAAAGATGTCTCCGGGGTTAAGACATTAGGGAACAAACTGGAAATACCAGCCACTATAGGGAAAATAAGAAAAGGAATAATTAGGGAAGAAGCTATGTCTCACTTTAAATGGCAGCAAAACATTGGAGCGGAAAACCTGAACAGCTGGAGCTGGCAAGAAGCTTAGTAATCATTCAGACTGCTCATCCCAGAGATGCGGAGACTGAAGCACATACATTTCAATGACTCGCCTAGTTAGTGACACTTCTGGGACCACTACCTATGTCTGTTGGGTTGTGTTTTATGCCAAGTTGCCTTGTCAATGCCTGGTAGATAATGAATGAAACAGAAGGGATATACTAGTGTTGTGGGTACCCATAGAGCTAGAAGCAAGAATTACACTTACAGGGTAGAGACCCAAGGTTTGAGTATGAAGCATACTTATGGAACTGCTCCTTTGCAACCAGGTGTATAACTATGGAGACATAATGGAAAGGACATTCAGGAAAGAACGCTTAGCCAGAAACTCCAACAGCAGTGTTGTGCAACTGCAGGATCTTAGCTGTGTGGGAGTTCCTGGGGAGCTACAGCCAGAGGGGGACTGTACAGGTTCTGGGGCTAATATTGAGGATGTTTCATGTAGTTTTCATATACCTAAAAATTTTAAAGTTAATATGGGCCATTCTTATGATTGGGCCAGATGTTTCAGTTGCCTTTGCCATCCTAACTAGAAATTTCGAAATTAGCTTGGTGAGCTCGGCGACTTCCGCTGAACCCTCAGGTAATATTAGAGAAGACTCTGGGGCCTTAGTTCTGTGAGCTGGTCAGAAGCCAAGCTTGGCTATTTTGACAGTTTAATGGCCTTTCAGGGAAAAGTAGGGATGATGACTGTCATTAATAGTCAACGACTCCAAGGGTTGATCTTGACTTTTTAGGGACTATGTTGGATGATCTCTCTCTATTCTGAGTTTCAGAGAATCTCTGATATGGTTTGGCTGTGTCTCCATGCAAATCTCATCTCAAATTGTAGTTCCCATAATTTCCTCATATTGTGGGAGAGAACTGGTGGGAGATAATTGAATCATGGGAGACAATTGAATCTTGGGGGTGGTTTCCCCCATACTGTTCTTGTGGTAATGAATAAGTCTCACAAGATCTGATGGTTTTATAAGGGGAAACCCCTTTCACTTGGCTCTTATTCTTCTCTTGTCTGCCACCATGTAAGATGTGCCTTTCACCTTCTGCCATGATTCTAAGGCCTCCCTAGCCATGTGGAAGTGTAAGTACATTAAACCTCTTTCTTTTGTAAATTGCCCAGTCTTGGGTATGTCGTTATCAGCAGTGGGAAAACAGACTAAAACAATCTCCTACAGCCTCATAGAAAACTTTCTCTGTGAGCTATGTCTGAGGGCAAACTTCCAGCTCTGTTTAGCAGTTCTCAACAAGCTTTTCTGGGCTGAACCATCATGTCATCTGCCAGTCTGTTAACTAGAGAAGGCATCTGAAACTGGCTTATAAATGCACAGATTAGTAACATAACAGGACTGGTTTTGGAGCACATGTTAAAGAAATAATTTCAGTGGCAGTCTGCCTAGTAGTAAAGTGCATTCAGAGTTGACTTTGGCACCTGCTAGTTTTGTGGTCTTGGGCAAATTGTCTAGCCTTTTTGAATTTCAATTTCTTCATCTGTAAAATGGATATAATAAAAATACTTTTCTCAGTGAGATTTGAGAATAATTAAATGTGATCATGCATATAAGGTGCTTAACATTGTGGAGAAACTCACAGGGAAGAATTTGTTAAATTAAATGTTATTATTTTTGTGACTTCTGGTAAGTAGAGGGCCTGGGCTATATTTGAAGAATCCCTCAAAATTTTCAGTCCTGGAGTGCTGTGCATCTTCAACCAGCAACCTGGTTAAAATGTCATGAGACCATAGGTGGCCTGAGATAAGGCACTCAAAATACAGCAGGAAAAATGTTCCCAGGCCTAAAGGAAATCCACTGATCCAAGTCTTTGTGAATTCAGAAGGAAGAAAGAACAGAAAAGCAAGAGGTGAACTGAGCACCATTTCCAGAGAAATAGGATCTGTGAGTTGCTGTAAGGCTCTAAATGCTAGAATTAACTGGTTCCAAACATTGCATTACCAGGAATCCCAAGGGTGAGATCTTTGGGTCTGGGCACTAATAGGAACAAAAGTATTTGGATGTTTAGGGAGAGAGAGGTTTAGAAAATAGCCAAGCTTCAGTGGCCCAGAGATAAGAGGAAGGGACTATGCCAAGTGTTTATAGGCAGTGAAACTAGTGGGCTTCAATAAAGGATGGGAAGAAGAAGCTTTGCTTACTGGGGAGACCCAGGGGCTAGGGTCCTGACACTGTAAGAAATCACTGAAAACCAATTTCCGATATGGTCTGAGTAGTGTTTCTGGAGACGTGAACCATTGTGGGATAAAGACTGGGGTATTATTCCAAACTGCCGAGCCTGGTTGGCAGGACTGGTGTTGCAACACAGGGAAGACCTGCCTGTTCTAGGGGATTCTGAACACAGAGAGAGTTCCTGCTGACCACGGAGGTATTAAGAATAACAACAGTGTCATCAACAAAATACTAGCAAACTGAATTCAACAATACATTAAAAAGATCATTCATTATGACCAAGTGGGATTTATCCCAAGGATACAAGGAGGACTCAACATATATAAAGCAATCAGTGTGATACATCATATCAACAGAATGACGGACAAAAGCCATATGATCATTTCAATTGATTCTGAAACAGCATTTAATGAAATTCAACATTGCTTCATAATACAAAACCCTCAAAGAACTGGGTATAGAAGGAAAAAACCTCCACATAATAAAAGGTGTATAAAACAGACTCACAGCTAGTACCATACCAAGTTGGGTAAAATTGAAATCCTTTTCTCTAAAACCTGGGACAAGACAAGGATGCCCACTTTCGCCATTGCTAATCAAAATAGTACTGGAAGTCCTAGCTAGAGCAGTCAGACAAGAGAAAGATATAAAGGGCATCCAGTTTGGAAAGGAAGAAATCAAATTATCCTGGCTTTCAAATGATGTAATCTTATATTTGGAAAAACCTATAGACTCCTCCAAAAAGCTATTAGAACTGATGAACACATTCAGGAAAGTTGCAGGATATGAAATCAACATACAAAAATCAGTAGCATTTCTATATGCAAGAACTGAACAATCTGAAAAAAAATTTTTTTTAAATCTCTTTTACAATAGCCACAAATAAAATTAAATAGCAAAGATTTAACTTAAAGAAATCAAAGATTTCTACAATGAAAACTATAAAACACTGATGAAAGAAATTTAAGAAGATATAAAAAATGGAAGCATATTTCATGTTCATGGTTTGGAATAATCAATATTGTTAAAATATCCATAGTAACCAAAGTAATGTACAGAATCAATGCAATCCCTACCAAAATGCCAATGAAATTCTTCACAGAAATAGAAAAAACAATCCAAAAATTTATATGGAACTGTGAAAATATTTAGAATGACCAAAGCTATCCTGAGCAAAAACAACAAAGCTGGAGGAATCACATTACCTGACATCAAATTATACTACAGAGCAATAATAACCAAAACAGCATGGTACTGTCATAAAAAAAGACCAATGGAATCGAGTAGAGAACCCACAAACAAATCCATACATCTACAGTAAACTCATTTTCAACAAGGGTGACAAGAACATACGTTGGAAAAAAGTCTCTTCAATAAAGTGTGGTGGGAAAACTGGATATTCTTATGCAGAAGAAAGTAGACCCCTATCTCTTGCCATATACAAAAATCAATTCAAAATGGATTAAAGACATACATCTGAGACGTCAAACTATGAAACTCCTAAAATAAAATATTGAGGAAAATATCCGGGACTTTTGTCCTAGCAAAGATCTGCACATTAAAAAAAAAATCAGCAAAATGAAGAGATAACATACAGAATGGAAAACAATATTTTCAAATTACCCATCTGACAACGGATTAATAACCAGACTATATAAGGGGTTCAAACAACTTTGTAGCAAAAATAATAATAATCTGATTAAGAACTAGCAAAGTATCTGAATAGACAATTCTCAAGAGAAGAAATACAAATGGCAAACAGACATAATGAAAAGGCGCTCGGTGTCACTGATCATCAGAGAAATGAAAATCAAAACTACAAGGAGATATTATCTCACCTTAGCTAAAATGGCTTATATCCAAAAGACAGGCAATAACAAATGCTAGCAAGGATATGAAGAAAAGGGAACCCTCGTACGCTGTTAGAGGGAATGTAAATTATTACAACCACTATGGAGAACAGTTTGGAGGTTCCTCAAAAAACTAAAAATTGAACTACCATATGATTCAGCAGTCCCACTGCTAGGTATATACCCCAAAGAAAGAAAATCAGTATATTGAAGAGATATCTGCACTCCCATGTTTATTGCAGCACTATTCACAATAGCCAAGATTTGGAACCAACCTAAGTGTTCATCATCAGATGAATGGATAAAGAAAATGTGGTACATATACACAATGAAGTACAATTCAGCCATAAAAAGAATGAGATCCTGTCATTTGATAAGTGAAACAAGCCAGACACAGAAAGACAAACTCCACATGTTCTCATTTATTTGTGCAAGCTAAAAATTAAAATGAGTGAACTCATGAAGATGGGGAGTAGAAGGATGGTTACCAGAGGCTGGGAAAGGTAGGGAGGGGTTGGTAAGGAGAAGAGGGGGTGGTTAATGGGTATGGAAATAGAAAAAATGAATCAGACCTAGTATTTCATAACACAGTAGGGAGACTATAATCAATAATAATTTAATTATACATTTAAAATTAACTAAAATATAATTGGATTATTTTTATAACACAAAGGATAAATGCTTGAGAGAACAGATATCACATTTTCTATGATGTAATTATTATGCATTGCATGCCTATATTAAAGTATCTCATGTACCCCATAAATAGATAGACCTACTATGTATCCACAAAATTAAAACTTTTTTTAAAAAGCAGTAATAGCAATGATCAATAACAGTGTCTTCCCTTTGCCCAGAACTTTGCAAAATGCTTTATTTTGAGGTTTAAAAAATGTAACTATTTTACTTAACCAGATTTGGGTTTTTCTCCCCTAAAAGGAATTAAAGTGTACTAAATGCTTTGCTAATGGCTTGAGGAGTGTAAGACCAGGCCTCAAGTGTATTAGTTTTAAAGAGACAACATAGAACTGAGGTATTTTATATCAACAGACATAAATTTTGGGTGGTGGGAAAAATGAACAGTGAGCTATACTAGGGAGAGAGGACACCATATTGTAGGGGCCTAATGCCTGCCTTGGTAAAAATGGCCCAGAAAATGTTAAACTGTGATAGCTAATATTCAGCCTTAATTTTTTTTTCTGTGTTGTAATACCTATTCTTTTCTTTAAACTTTTAATGATGTTTGGTAATCACTCAGTGGCCTTGGTGAATGTGACTGAGTATATGTGCAAATTGGTGGGGTGAGTGATCTGAGTCATGTGGCTGGGTTACGTGGTGACAAATCACTCCTTCAGCCAGCTTTATGTACTGTGTGGGGAATGAGGAGGGGAAGGGAAAAGGAGCTCAGAATGGTTCGTCTCTTAGATGTTTCATTTGTTCAACAAGTTAAGGTAGAAAAAAATATATATTTTTAAAATGTTGAACATTTCTTTCAATAAAAATTTATTTTACAGAATTTTTTACAATAGCCAGTTTTCCCAGATACTTAATAATTGCTTCCTATTATAAAACAGAAACTCAATTGAGGGAGACCTTCAGCAATCACTGTCAACAGATGAGACAGGCTGACATCTGCGTCTGCTGTTGGGGATCTTAGAGCTCATTAACAGCTTCTGCCCAGAGACCACAATTACCCACATTCTATTATCATTTCTATAGTCCAGAACTAAATTATTTTACATCTTTAATTCTCCAGAGATTGTTATACAAAGTGGTACCAAATCATCGTGAAATGGTTTCAGATCTTTTTATTTTATTGTATTTTATTTTTTTGCAGGGGTATGGGAAGCTTGGCATTCTAATTAGTCATTTCCTTTTATCTTCCAATGTATATTGTCTTGACCTTCCTTGGGTTCCAGGTACCACTTTCAAATGTCAGCCTTTCCAAATCTCTGTGTGGTCAAGCAAGGCCGTCCCCTCCTCCTCATTTGCAGTCCGTTTGTGATCCACCCCTGTTTTCCACTTAAAATGAGATTGTTAATGATATTTACACCACTGCTGCTTTGAAAAATAGTGAGAGCTTCCACATCAGCTCTTGCATCCTTATGAATATTTTTTCCAGTTAAAAAAGCTTTTTATGTTAGTGGACAAATAAATTTACTTTAAAAATCTAAACTACATATAGTTTTAATATATAATTTCCCTTCTTAATATTCTTTCATTTGTAGCTATAACACATTTTTCTTTCACTGGCTACTTATACTTTTATTTCTTAAACATCAAATTCCAAATATAATGCTTAAAGAACAATGTGCCCGTAAATTATTAGCTTTTCTTTTCCTTAGAATTCTTTGTTCTAATTTTCTTTTCATTAAAATTCTATCTGACAATTTTCAGTGATGTCAGACTATTTGGCCTTTAATATGAATGATCTTTGAATATAAGAGACATTCAAAGCAACTCTCACTGTAAATTTGCTTCCTTAAAAATATTTTGGGGGCAGAGCCAAGATGGCCAACCAGAAACAACAATGTTCGGAGGCTCCCACTGAAAAAAAAACTTAAAGTGTGTGAATCCTTCACTGGCAACCAAGGTATCCAGGTTCTCGCCTCAGAACTGACTAGGAGGTTGACGTGGCCCATGGAGAGAAGGAAGAACAATGTGGTGTGGCGACCCACCTGAGCCACACGGGAAAGGGGAGCCTCATCCCTCCAGCCAAGGGAGGTGGTGAGTGAGTGTGCTACCCAGCCAAGGAAACCATGCTTTCTCCATGGAATGGTGCAGTCCACAGATTGGAAGATCCCATTTGTGAACTCATGCCACCAGGGCCTAGGGTCCCAACCCTGGAATGTGCAGACTCTTAACAGCCTCTCAACTGGAATCTGCTTAAGCCTACCAAACTCCCAAGGAAAAGGCTCACCAACATCACAGCTGCAGCTGCCTGCTGTCAAAGTTGTCTGAGCTCCTTGGGGGAGGGGCAGCAGCCAGCACTGGGACTGCCTAACAAGCTAAGCTCCCTGGGTGCAGGGAGGGCAGCACCCATCTCTAAAGCCACAGGCTTTGCTTTCCCCCTGCTGGAGTCAGGAAGGTTGGATGGCTTGGTCCCAAGCTTTGTTCTCCATGGCCCAACACACCAGCTGTGGCAGTCTGCAGCCAAGTTCCTCTTCAGGCCTGACCCTGACCCATCCTTTCTCACTGGGCAGAGCTTCCCTGCAAGAACTCCAATAAAGAACTCCAATACCTCCAGCCACAGGCTCAGGGACAGAACCTGGATCTCCCTGGGCTTGAGGCTCTTGGTGAGAAGTGGCCACAGTCTCTGTGGACCAGCAGATTTAGCCTTCCCTCCTGATAGTTCTGAGGAATCTGGGCAGCCCAGATGAGTAGGTTTCCCCCCGGTCAGGCAAACCTCTTCCACCAACGGATAAAGTGCTTCATTAAATGGGTCCTGTTCCCCATGCCACCCAACTGGGTGAGACCTCCAACAGGGCTTGTAGACACCCTATACAGAAGTGATCCTACTGGCATCAGGTTGGTGTCTTTTGAGGTCAGAGGTCCCAGAAGAAGGAGCAGGCCTCCATTTTTGCTGTTCTCCAACCTCCTTGAGTGACATCTCCAGGTAGAAGTGAATCAGATGAATAGGGGCTGAGGCAGAAAGCTGCAGCAGCCCTACAGAAGAGAGACCTGACCATTTAAAGAAAAACAGACAAGCAGAAAGCAATAACAGCATCAAACAACAACAACAACAAAGCCCCCACAAAAATCCCATCCAAGGGTCAGCAGCTTCAAAGACTGAAACTAGACAAACTCACGAAAATGAGAAAGAATCAATTGAAAAATGCTGAAAACAAAAAAGGCCAGAGTGCCTCTTCTCCAAATGATCACAACCTCTCTCCATTAAGGGCACAGAACTGGACAGGGAATCAGATAGATGAATTGACAGAAGTAGGCTTCAGAAGCTGGGTAATAAAAAAATAATGCTGAGCTAAAAAGTGTGTTCTAACCCAATGCAAAGAAGCTAAGAATCTTGACAAAAGGTTAGAGCAATTGCTAGCTGGAATAACCAGTTTAGTGAGAAACATAAATGACCTAATGGAGCTGAAAAACACAGCACAAGAACTTCATGAAGCATATACAAGTATTAATAGCTGAATAGACCAAGCAGAAGAAAGGATACCAGAGTTTGAAGACAACCTCATTGAGATAAGACATGCAGACAAGAATAGAGAAAAAACAATGAAAAGGAATGAACAAAGCCTCTAAGAAGTATGGGACCTCATAAAAAGACTGAGCCTATGATTGATTGGAGTACCAGAAGGAGATGGGGAGAATGGAAGCAAGCTGAAAACACACTTCAAGATATTATCCAGGAGAATTTCCCCAACCTAGCCAGATGCAAATTCAGAAAATACAGAGAACACCATTAAGATACCCAGTGAGAAGATCAACCCCAAGGCACATAAGCATCAGATTCTCCACAGTAAAAATGAAGGAAAACCTGTTACAGGCAGCCAGAGAGAAAGGCAAGGTCACCTACAAAGGGAAGCCCATCAGACTAAGAATGGACTTCTCAACAGAAGCTCTACAAGGCATAAGAGATTGTGGGTTAATATTCAACATTCTTAGGGAAAATTTTCAACCTGTGAAATTCATATCCAACCAAACTAAAAATTTTATATCCAGCCAAACTAAGTTTCATAAGTGAAGGAGAAATAAAATCCAATAAGCAAATGCTGAGGGGTTTCATTACCACCAGGCCTACCCTGCCAGAGCTCCTGAAAGAAGCACTAAATATGGAAAGGAAAAACTTGTACCAGCCATTACAAAAACACACCTAAATATAAAGACCAATGGCACTACAAAGAAACTACATCAACTAGTGTGCTAAACAACCAAATAGCATTGTGATGACAGGATCAAACTCACATATAACAATCCTGACGTTAAATGTAAATGGGCTAAATGCTGCAATTAGAAAACACAGACTGGCAAATTGGATAAGGAGTCAAGACCCATCAGTGTGCTGTATTCAGGGGACCTACCTCATGTGCAAAGACACACACCGACTCAAAATAAAGGGATGAAGAAAAATTTACCAAGCAAAAGGAAAGCAGAAAAAAGCAGGGGTTGAAATCATAGTCTCTGACAAAACAGACTTTAAACAAACAAAGATCAAAAGAGACTAAGAAGGGCATTAAATAATGGTAAAGTTAACAATTCAACAAGAAGTGCTAACTATTCTAAATATATATGAACCCAATACAGAAGTACCCAGATTCATAAAACAAGATCTTAGACACTTACAAAGAGACATAGACTCCCATACAATAATTGTGGGAGACTTTAACATCCCACTGTCAGTATTAGATCAATGAGACAGAAAAATAACAAGGATATTCAGGACTTGAACTCAGCTCTGGAGCAAGTGGACCTAATAGACATCTACAGAGGTACAGAGAGGAGCTGGTACCATTCCTCCTAAAACTATTACAAATAATAGAAAAAGAGGGAATCCTCCCTAACTCATTTTACTAGACCAACATCATTCGATTCCACAACCTGTCAGAGACAACTTAAAGGAAAATTTCAGACCAATATCCCTGATGAACATTGATGTGAAAATCCTCAATAAAATACTGGCAAACTGAATCCAACAGCCCATCAAAAAGCTTATCCATCACAATCAAGTCAGCTTCAACCCTGGGATGCAAGGCTGGTTCAACATACACAAATCGATAAACATAACCCATCATATAAACAGAACCAAAAATAACCACATGATTATGTTAATAGATGCAGAGAAGGCCTTCAACAAAATTCAACAGCCCTTTATGCTAAAAAATCTCAGTAAACTAGGTATTGATGGAATGTATCTCAAAATAATAAGAGCTTTTTAATGACAAACCCACAGCCAATATCATACCTAATAGGCAAAAACTGGAAACAGTCTCTTTGAAAATCAGCACAAGACACGGATACCCTCTCTCACAACTCTTATTCAACATAGTATTGGAAGATATGGCCAGGGCAATTAGGCAAGAAAAAGAAATAAAGCATATTCAATTAGGAAAGAGGAAGTCAAATTGTCTTTATTTGCAGGCCACATGATTGTATATTTAGAAGATCCCATTATCTCATCCCAAAAACCTCCTTAAGCTGATAAGCAACTTCAGCAAAGTCTCAGGATACAAAATCAATGTTCAAAAAGAAAATACAAGCATTCCTATACACCAATAACAGACAAACAGCCAAATCATGAGTGAATTCCCATTCACAATTGCTACAAAGAGAATAAAATACCTAGAAATACAATTAACAAGAGATGTGAAGGACCTCTTCAAGGAGAACTACAAATCACTGCTCAAGGAAATAAGAGAGGACACAAACAGATGGGAAAACTTTCCATGCTTATGATTAGGAAGAATCAATATCATGACAATGACCATACTGCCCAAAGCAATTTATAGATTGAATGCTATCCCCATCAAGTTACCATTGACTTTCTTCACAGAATTGGAAAAAACCACCTTAAATTTCATACGGAACCAAAAAAGAGGCTGCATAGCCAAAAGCATTCTAAGCAAAAACAAAAACAAAGCTGGAGGCCTCATGCTACCTGACTTCAAACTATACCACAAGGCTACAGTAACCAAAACAGCATGGTACAAGGCTACAGTAACCAAAACAGCATGGTACTGGTACCAAAACAGAGATATAGATCAATGGAACAGAACAGAGACCTTGGAAGTAACATCACACATCTACAACCATCTGATCTTTGACAAACCTAACGAAAACAAGAAATGGAGAAAGGATTCCCTATTTAATGAATGGTGTTGGTAAAACGGGCTAGTCATATGCAGAAAGCTGAAACTGGATCCCTTCTTTACACCTTATACAAAAATTAACTCCAGATGGATTAAAGACTTAAACATAAAGCCTAACACCAAAATAACTCTGGGAGAAAACCTAGACAGTCCCATTCAGGATATAACATGGGCAAGGACTTCATGACTGAAACACCAAAAGCAAGGGCAACAAAAGCCAAAAGAGACAAATGGGATCTAATTAAACTTAAGAGCTTCTGCACAGCAAAAGAAATTATCATTAAACTGACAACCAACAGAATGGGAAAAAACATTGCAATCTACCCATCTGACAAAAGGCTAATATCCAGAATCTATAAAGATCTTAAATAAATTTACAAGAAAAAAAACCAACCCCATCAAAAAATGGGTGAAGGATAAGAACAGACACTTCTCAAAAGGAGACATTTATGCAGCCAATAAACATGAAAAAAAGCTAATCATCACTGGTCATTAGAGACATATAAATCAAAACCACATTGAGATACCATCTCATGCCAGTTAGAATAGTGATCATTAAAAAATCAGGGACAACAGATGCTGGAGAGGATGTGGAGAAACAGGAACACTTTTACACTATTGGTGGAAATGTAAATTAGTTCAACCATTGTGGAAGACTGTGTGGTGATTCCTCAGGAATCTAGAACTACAAATTCCATTTGACCCAGAAATCCTATTACTGGGTATATACCCAAAGGATTATAAATCATTCTATTATAAAGGCATATGCACATGTATGTTTACTGAGGCACTGTTCACAATAGCTAAGACTTGGAACCAACCCAAATGCCCATCAATGATAGAATAAATGAAGAAAATGTGACACATATACACCATGGAATATTATGCAGCCATAAAAAGGATGAGTTCAAGTCCTTTGCAGGTACATGGATAAAGCTAGAAACCATCACTCTCAGCAAACTTACACAAGAACAGAAAACTAAACACCACATGTTCTTACTCAGAAGTGAGTGTTGAACAATGAGAACACATGGACAAAGGGCAAGGGAACATTACATACTGTGGCCTGTCAGTGGAGAGGCTAGAGGAGGGATGGCAGGGGGTGGGAGAATAAGGGAGGAATAGCATTAGGTGAAATACCTATGTAGATGACAAGGTGATGGATACAGCAAACCACCATGGCACATGTATACCGATGTAACAAACCTGCATGTTCTGCACACATACCCCAGAACTTAAAGTCTAATAATAAAAAAATGATAATGGGGATCACCACTGATCCCATAGAAATACAAACTACCATCAGAGAATACTATACACACCTCTATGCAAATAAACTAGAAAATCTAGAAGAAATGGATAAATTCCTGGACACATACACCCTCCCAAGAGGGTGAAAACCCTGAATAGACCAATGACAAATTCTGAAATTGAGGCCGGAATTAATAGCCAACCAACCAAAAGAAGCACAGGACCAGAGGGATTCACAGCTGAATTCTACCAGAAATATGAAGAAGAGCTGATAACATTCCTTCTGAAACTATTCCAAACAATAGAAAAAGAGGGAGTCCTCCCTAACTCATTTTATGAGGCCAGCAGCATCCTGATGCCAAAACTGGGGAGAGACACAACAAAAAAAGCAACCTTCATGGCAATATCCCTAATAAACATTGATGCAAAATCCTCAATAAAATACTGGCAAACCAAATCCAGCAGAACAGCAAAAAAACGTATCCACCATGAACAAGCTGGCTTCATCCCTGGGATGCAAGCCTGGTTCAACATATGTAAATCAGTAAACATAATTCATCACATAAACAGAACCAATGACAAAAACCACATGATTATCTCAACAGATGCAGAAAAAGCCTTTGATAAAATTCAACCTTCCTTCATGTTAAAAACTCACTACAAACTAGGTATTGGTGAAACATAACAGAATAGGAGCTTTTTATGACAAACTTACAGCCAATATCATATTGAGTGGGCAAAAACTGAAAGCATTCCCTTTGAAAACTGGTGCAAGACCAGGATGCCCTCTCTCACCACTCCTATTCAACATACTATTGGAAGTTCTGGCCATGGCAATCAGGCGAGAGAAAGAAAGAAAGTGTATTCAAATAGGAAGAGAGAAAGTCAAGTTGTCTCCGCAGGTAAAATGATTTTATAGTTAGAAAATCCCATCATCTGAGCCCCAAAACTCCTTTAACTGATAAGCAACTTCAGCAAAGTTTCAGGGTATAAATCAATGTGCAAAAATCACAAACATTCTTTTAACCAACAGTAGGCAAGCAGAGATCCAAATCATGAATGAACTCCCATTCACAATTGCTACAAAGAAAATAAAATACCTAGGAATAGGGCTAATAAGGGATGTGAAGGACCCCTTAAAGAAGAACTACAAATCACTGCTCAAGGAAATAAGAGAGGACACAAACAAATAGAAAAAGCATTCCACGCTCATGGATAGGAAGAATCAATATTGTGAAAATGGTCATACTGCCCAAAGCAATTTAAAGATTCAAGGCTATTCTCATCATACTACCCCATTAACATTCTTCCCAGAATTAGAAAAAAACTATTTTAAATTTTATATGGAATTAGAGAAGACCCCATATAGCCAAGACAATCCTAAGCAAAAACAACAAAGCTGGAGGCATCACACTACCTGACTTCACACTACACTGCAAGACTAAAGTAACCAAAACAGTATGGTACTTGTACCAAAACAGACATATGGACCAATGGAGCAGATCAGGGATCTCAGGAATAACACCATACATACACATCCATCTGATCTTCAACAAACCTGAGAAAAGAAAGCAATGGGGAAAGGATATCCTATTCAGTAAACGGTGCTGGGAAAACTGGTTAACCATATACAGAAAACAGAAACTGGATCCCTTCCTTACACCTTCTACAACAATTAACTCAATATGGATTAAAGACTTAAATTTAAAACCCAAAACCATAAAAAGGCAGTAACATTCAGGACATAGGAATGGGCAAAGACTTCATGACAAAAATGCCAAAAGTAATTGCAACAAAAGCCAAAATTGACAAATGGGATCTAATTAAAAAACTTCTGCACAGCAAAAGAAACTATCATCAGAATGAAAAGGCAACCTACAGAATGGGAGAAAATTTTTGCAATCTACCCATTTGACAAAGGTCTAATACCCAGAATTTATAAGAAACTTAAACAAATTTACAAGAAAAAAGCAACCCCATCAAAAAGTGGGCAAACTATATGAACAGATATTTCTCAAAGAAGACATTTATGCAGCCAACAAACATATGAAAAAAAGCTCAACATCACTGATTATCAGAGAAATGCAAATCTGCAATGCAAAACCATAATGAGATACCATCTCATGCCACTCAGAATGGTAGTTATTAAAATAGGTAACAATGCTGGTTAGGCTGTGGAGAAATAGGAACGCTTTTACACTGTTGGAAATGTAAATTAGTTCAACGATTGTGGAAGACAGTATGGCAATTTCTCAAGGATCTAGAACCAGAAATACCATGTGACCCAGCAATCCCATTACTGGGTATATACCAAAGAAATATAAATCATTCTACTATAAAAACTCATGCACATATATGTTTATTGCAGCACTTTTTACAATAGCAAAGATGTGGAACCATCCCAAATGCCCATCAATGACAGACTAGATAAAGAAAATGTGGTACACATACATCATGGAATACTATATAGCCATAAAAAGAAACGAGATCATATCCTTTGCTTGGACATGGATGAAGCTGGAAGCCATCATCCTCAGCAAACTAACATAAGAATCAAAAACCAAATACCACATGTTCTTACTCATAAATGAGAGTTTAACAATGAGAACACATGGTCACAGAGAGAAGAACAACACATCAGGGCCTGTTCAGGGGCGGGAGATGAGGGGAGGAAACTTAGAGGATAGGTCAATAGGTGCAGCAAACCACCATGGCACATGTATACCTATGTAAAAAATCTGCACTTTCTGCACATGTATCCCATTTTTTTATAGAAGAAAAAAACCCTTATTGTCTCATCAACATCAAATGATATTAGGGAGTTTCATCATGCCTGTGACAATAAATGGCTTAGAAAGTAAAAAATATTTTTTAATTTGCTTCTTATGTAATATGTTCACATAATTTTGGAAAAGTTATTAAAATCTTATACAATATTAACTTTTTTCTAAGTTTAAGCTGAATATTCTGTTTTCATAAATAGAATATTCAGGAGAACAATACAAAAGTCATTGTTATTGTTGTGTCTTTAGAGGACAGGGTGGCTGTCTTTTAAGAAATATGTATATATCTCCTAGCATATTTTAATACAAAAACAGAAATTAAATCCTTCTAAACCTGAAAGGTACATGAATATTTACATTGTGATTTAGGTATCTTCTGTAATGAGGAAATGGATAATGCTGTCACCTGATCTTTTGTCGACAAGGTGACAGAGTTTAGAGTAAGTTTCTTCTTGTCATTAGACTGTTACTGGTTTTATTCATGCAGTGAATATTCATTTAGTAATTACCTTGTGACAGACACTATTCTGGGCGCTTGGGATACATTAGTGAACAAAATACACTAAAATTCTTACTCTCATGGGACTTATGCTCTGGTGTATATGTGTCTGGGAGGGCGTAGTAAGAGAACAGCAAAGAATAAACTTGATGAACGTGTATTTATACTATGTTTAAAAGATGAGGGTGTTAAAAATAGAGCATGGTAGAGCAAGGACTGGGATACAGGCAAAGGAGGAACTTCCTCAGGGTTATGTAGAGCCTAAAGTGAAAAAAACAAACAACAGATCATGGAGCTTTAAATCCAAAGTCTGTGGTGTTTGTGAAGTAAAGCCCTAATTTTGTTTAAGCGCTGGTATATGATGGTTCCAGCTCTTTACAAATTCTCACATTATTGAATGTGCCACATTGTTGGAAGTGCATTTATTCTAAGTCAATAAAGACAGAGCAACAATACATTAAGATTCAGGGAGTTTCAAAAATAGCTTTCAAATGCTATGTGCAACTGCTTCCTTGCTCTGCCAGGGACAAAACGTGAAAGCAGACCTTCATCTTGACCACTGTCTGGTCTATTTGGGCTAGACAGAAGATGGAGAATGAGTGTCAGAAGTGAGGGGTATTGAGCAGGCCTATGCCTAATATTTTGGGGGCTTCTCCCAGAAACACTGGGGCAAGAGCACAAATGGAGGCTGCAACCCCCACCCTTTTCTTCTCATTCTCCTCTCTCCTTTCTGCACTGTGAATGGTTTCATGTGTATGTGTGTAGACTGCTCAGACTACTTGTCAAGTTCTGTCCATTTCCTTCCTCATTAAACAGCTGCCCCTTGGCCACCTCTCAACAGGATAGACATAAGACAGTAGACTGTGTACAAGTGGGTTGAAGTCATGGGGTAGAAAATTCTCCCCAGGTATATCCCGAGTTTGATCTACAAAGGGCCGGTGGGCTCCGAGTAGACACATCTCCTTGGCTGTAGGTTCTTTAGTGAGTGTGATAGGAAGAGCCAGAGAAGGGTCAGAGCAGGAATCTCTAAGCATGGGCCCCAGGCAAATGTCCCAGTTGTATAGGGTTTAACGGCTATGTTCTGTCAAAGGTAGAGGATGGACAGGGACAACTGAGAGACCCAATAAGAAATAAGGATGGAGGTATTAACTCTATGTTGGCTAGATTTTAATCTATCAGGATCACCAGTTCTGAAGAATACCAAATTTCATTTTACTAGTAAACCTAAGAGGAAAAAATAATTAACTGCAACCAATAATGATATAATTCATGTTTCAGAATGATTTTCAAGAGATCTTTAAAGTGAAATGTATTTTTAAACAGTTTTAAGTCTGCTCTCATAGTATATCACCATACTAAAAAAAGAAAAAAAAATTCATTTATCACCTTTTTGAAGTTTTATGTGATCCCAGTACAAAATTCAAAGGATGTAAAAGATGCTGATATGGTTAGGCTTTGTGTCCCCACCAAAATCTCACCTTGAATTGTAATCCCCAGGTGTGTAGGGAGAGACCTGGTGGGAAGTGATTGGATTATGGGGGCAGTTTCCCTCATGCTGTTCTTGTAACACTGAGTAAATTCTCATAAGATCTGATGGTTTTGTAAATGGTAGTTTTTCCTGCACTGACACACATGCTCTCTCTTGTCTGTCATCATTTGTAAGTTTCCTGAGGCTTCTCCAGCCATGTGGAACTGGGAGTCAATTAAATCTCTTTCCTTTATAAATTACTCAGTGTTGGTTATGTTTTTATAGCTATGTGACAATGGGCTAATACAGATGCTCAGTGAAAAATAAGTCATCTTTTCTTATTTTTAAATAGGAAAATTTATTCATTTAAAAGTAATTCCTACCCCAGTCATATAATTCTCTTTTCTAGAAACAACCACCATTCCTGTTTTGTGTGTCTGTACAGAGGTAGTTTTATGTATTTACCACTTAAAAAAATAGCATTGTTATATCTCTTAATTTTAAACTTAGTATTACTTGGAGGTTATTCCATATTGTACTAGTATATTTAGTTTATATAGAAAATGACATTTTTGGCTTCTGTTCTCTATTTCTCCTGATAGAGAACAGAAGCCAAAATAGCTGACCTGTATGTAAAGATTTAAAAGAGAAGATTCCACAATCTGTCTTGAAAAAATCTATGAAATTTTGATATTGCATTTTTAAAATTTATTTTTCAAGTACTGCCTTTTGATGATCTAATATAAAATTTAAGAGTTAAACATACAAGATCATCTCATTTAGAACCATTTTTAGGTTCAGTTTCCAGTTCAGTTCAGAGGCTTCCTGACGACAGTCAGCACTACCTTGCCAGCCATGTGAATGAACCACATTGGAAGTAGATTCTCTACTCCTAAAACTAGCCTTCTAATGACTATAGCCCCAGTGGATGTCTCACTACAATCCCTTGAGAGACTGAGTCAGACCTGCTAGCCATGCCTCTTCTCAATTATTTTCCCTGGAGTCACTAAATTTTGAGATAACTTATTTCACAGCATTTGAAAACTAATATATAGCTTTCCAGGTAATTCTTATCATATTAATTATGTAGATAGAATGCCAAGCAGGGCAAGGAAGTACAAAAGAGCCTTGCTGATGGGAACACCTTTTGTTGTTATAAACAACCTTCCTAGAGGTAAACTGTGACCACCAAAAATGGGAAGCATGGATTCTGCTTCTCAATTTTGAGATAGAGCATAGGACAGGATGGAGCTTTACCCCAGAAGTAAAAGGGAAGCTTTAGCTACATTTTTAAGTGTTGTTGAAAGAACAATTCTGAACCCCAGGTCTTTCAGGAAGAAAACTCCACAAGGGGTGAATTTATTATCAGATTTTGATTTGCATTTTCATGCTTCTTGGCATTTGAGTTTGTATGCTTCTTTTAGCCTTTAGTCTGTCTAGTTATCTAGATATTATTAATTTCTATCACATTTAAAAAATAAAATGGGAATGATATTATACATATTTATTTTTAATGTATATTTTAATGTATATTTAAGTGCGTATTTCTTCATTACTAAATATCTTTTTATAACATTTTAAAACCTTGGCAAGTGTTAGCCCTGGGTCCCTTCAAGAATGGAACTATAGAACACCATGTTTACTCTGTTACTCCTAAGATTAGGTTCCCTTGTAAATGATAGTTTCCGCCCTCATAGATTTTTTTTCTGCAGGCTGAATGCCAGTTAGTAATTATTCTCCTGGTAGAAAGTGTACTAGGCTGACTCAGCTCTTTATGTCCCTACGATCTGCCAGGCAGCAGGGTTCTAAGTATGTTTTTGAAGGAATAGAAGCAATATTCCAGTGAAAGAGTTTATAGTGATATTCACCACAGAACATATTGCTGAAATTATAGGTTACAAAGGTTTTAAAATACCAAACAATCTTTAAATATTCTATGATTTCTTTCCTTTGGAAAAAGAAAACTGAGATATTGGATATTATATTTTCCTATCGTAGACTTGTGGAATAAATATAAAAACTTTAGAGGTAATGGGAGAACTGAAGAAGAGGGATTGAAAACTCAAGAGTAAACTAAATATATCTCTTGCATTGATCAATGGATATTGTCTTCTTTTTAATCTGCAGCATTTGTGATTCTATCTACAGCCTAAATTTCATTCCTTTAGTGATAACTTAGTGAGTATTCAGCTGTGTGAGATACTGGAGGACCCAAAGCCCTTTGAAACACACTCTGCTAGCAAGTAGCTGAGGGGTTTGTAGAAGAAATAGAGACAAATAGAAGTCTATGATACAAGCTTCTAGGTGATGTGACAAATGAGCACTTAAGTAGCCAAAGAAGAGACTGCTTAAGAGCTGTTTTTTAAATAACAGCTAACAGTTTTCCAAGTTGCGAAGATAATACATATTAGCTATGGAAAATTAAACCAACACTAGTAAATATATAGAAGAAAATTTGTTATTTCACCACAAAGAAATAACCATTGTTAAAAGTTTAGTGTATATTCTTTTAGTCTTTAGTCTGTCTAGTTATCTATATATAATCAATCTATCACATTTAAAAAATAAAATGGGGATTACATAATACATAGTATATTATTTTTAATATAAAGAGCATATTTCTTCATTAGTGAATATCCCTCTATAACATTTTTTAGTGATTGCATATTTTATTAAATAATATCCCATCACTGAGCATTTAGACTATTTCCAGTTTTCCCGTTATAGATTTTGGTAATATAAACATCCTTTTCACCAACTTTGTGTGCACATCCATTATTTTTCCTTAGTGTAAGATTCTAAATGTAAAATATTTGAATCAAAGGGCATGTAAAATTTATGCTTGTTGATTTTTGCATTCTAAAAATGTGTACCAATTACATTTTCATTAAGAATGTATATAATTTTGTTAGCAGCAGGAGGGAAGACATTCTAGCCACAGAGAGTGGCATGAGAAATGAATTGAAAGAAGAGTCCAGGAAGTTTGGCTGGAGCACATTCTGAACAGTGGCAGGAGACATAAAAGGGAAGTTTGCTGAAGGCTAGACTATCAAAGTTGGGCTTTTTAAAACTTTTTTCAGCAGGCAATTGATAATCACTGAAGTTTTAGAACAGGATACTGACAGGATTAAAATAAAGTTTTCAAGACATTATTCTTTAAACATGTAAAGTGATATTGTCAGGAAGACCATTTGGGAGGTCAAACTTCAGTAGTGGCAGAGAATAGAACATTTTCTAAGAATAGAAAATAATTGATGGATATATGAGACATTTGCAGTTTGAGAAAGGAGGTAGTGTGTGAAAGATCACCATGGGTTTTGGAACCTGATTGAAATTATACTAACATTAAATGCCTTACAAAGAGCCACTGGGTTATGAAGATTAGAATAAAAAGTTACTTGAGGAAGAGAAAGATGGTAATTTCTGTTTCGGATATACCATACTTAGCATGTTGGTAGTCAATCCAGTTAGAGATATCTAGCAGACTGGACTTTAACTCAGAAGAAAATTCCAAACCGGAGAAATAGATAGTTTAGGCATAATATTCTTAGAGGTTTTGTTGTTGTTGTGGCTGTTAGATTTTTGATATCTGAGGACGAGAAGGTAACAAAGAATATTCAGCTCAGTAGTAATTATTAAATACATGTAAAGAAATTCCCAGAGGTTGAGGTTGAGGGGAAAAACCACCTGTTAGAGCTATGTACAGTGTCCACATGGGGATGGGGTAGTACCTGTTTCTACCAATCAAATTGAAAAACTTCACAATTCATTGGCTAAAGTATAGAGAAGGGTCTAGCCACATTGTAAGAATGAATTAGCCCTTACAATTAGCATTGCTCTTTTTCTGCCTAATAAATCTAAAAAGCAAAAATCTGAAAAGATCAAACTTTATCCTTGTGGCTTAGCTGCTTTCAGTTCAAGCACATTTATAAAAGTACAAAAATATCCAGCACCTAATAAGGTAAAATTTACAATGTCTAGAATCAAGTAAAAGTTGAATCATGCAGAGAAGTAGGAAATACAACCCATAATGAGGAGATGAACTCATTATTGTAATTGTCCCCAAACTAATACAGATGTTAGAATTATCATACAAGGACATTAAAATAGTTTTTCTTAAAACATTATTTAGAGGCATGGAAGGAATAATAAAGACTCAAACTGAACTTCCAAAAGTGAAAACTACAGTGAGGAATAAAAAATACTTTTCTTGGGAATAATTTGAGACTAGATATTGCAGAAGAAAAAATTAATGAACTTGAAGATAAGAAAATAGAAACCATCTAAAATAGAACACAAAAGGGAAAGAGAATAAACAAAAATGAACAGAATGTCAGTAAATAGTGAGATAATGACAACTTCAAGCTTCTTCATATAGATAAAGTCTCCAAAGAAGAGAAGAACGAGATGGCTGTATGCAAAAATATTTGAAGAAATAATGGCCAACATTTCCCAAATATTATGACAACTGAGTTCTAAGAAACTCAGTAAAACTCAAGCCAACAAACATAAAGAAAAAACAAGAGAAATAATAATCTTCAGGATTGTATTACTTAAAGAGTAATACCAGGGTAAAATAAAACCTTATTTTATCTTTATCATTCTTAAAGAGGTCAATTTATCAAGAAGAGATAAATATCCTATTATTATACAAATAGCTAAAAGCCAGTGATAAAGAGAAAATCTTAATACCATCCAGAAGAAAGAAGACATTACATACAGAGGGACAAAGATAAGATTATAGCAGATTTCCTATAGGAAGCAATGCAAGCAAGAAAACATGAAGCAACTTTTTTTTTAAAGTTCGTGGGGAAAGCTAGTGATGAAGAATTCTATACTCAGTGAAAATATCTTTTAAAACTGAAGGTAAAATAGTTCTTAAAATATGTGGAAGCTCATAGGATTTATCCAGAATACCTGTAATGTGAATGCAGTCTTTAAATGGAAAAAAAAAAAACCCAAAAAAACAAAACGCTACTTGGAAATAAGACTCTATACAAAGAAATAAATAGCCCAGAAATGGCAACCATATGATAAATATATAAGATCTTTTTTTAACTACTTGAATCTTTTAAAATAATAGACTATGGAATTGTTAACATACATAAAATAAAATGTATAACAAAAATAGCAAAATGTAAGGGGAAAAATAAATGTATACTGATGTAAAGTTCCTATACTATATATGAAATAGTATAAGATAACTTGTAGGTGTATTCTATAAACCCTAAAGCAACCACTCAACTTAGCCAAGAAAGGAATAACTATGGGATTATAACACTACTCAATTAATTTAAAAGAAACAGAAAAGGGGAAAAAGAAAACAAAGCAAAAATCAAACAAATGAAAAACAAAGCAAAATGATGGATTTAAACTGTACCAATAATTACATTAAGTGTAAATGATCTAAATAACCTGATCAAAAGGCAAATATTGCCAGACTTGACAAAAATCAAGACCCAAGCTATATCTTGTGTATAAGAAACACATTTGAAATGAAAAGAAACTAATAGGTTGAAAGTAAAGGATGGAGAAAACTTTTCATACTAACACTAATCAAAAGAAAGCTGGAGTGGTTATACTAATATCAGATAAAGTAGATCTTAGAGCAAAGAATATTACCAGGGTAAAATCAGGTTATTTCTTGGAGATCAAAATGATATTACTTAAAGATTAACACCAGGGTTTAAAAAAAATCTCCTTTTTTAAGGATAAAGAGGTCAATTTATCAAAAAGAGATAATTATCCTAACTTACCTGGTTTAAACAATAGGACACATTATCTTACATGACAGAAAATGTAGAAGTCTCTGGCCCCAGGGTTAGCTAGCTCAACAGCTCAAAGATGTTATCAAGGGCACAGGTTATTTCCATATTTCTACTCTGCCATGGACAGGATGTCAACTTGGTCTTCAGACTGGCATCCCTCATGAATACAAGATGGAATCACATCCACATATACAGTGGAAGAAAAGAAATCTCTTTTTTTCCTCCAGTTGTCCTCCAGCAGACTTTTCTTTAAATATCATTTATTAATACTGGGTGGCTTGTCCACCTGTAAAAAAAAAAAAAAAACTGGCAAGGGGAATTGTATTGTTATGATTGGCATAGATCAGAAGTCATCAAATATTTTCTGTGAAGATCCAGATGGTTTCTGTTGTAATCACAGTGAGTCCTCACTTTATGTCATTGATGGAATCTTGGAAACTGCAACTTTAGAACAAAGTATAAGGAAGCCAATTGGGTTAATTGATACAAACAAGAGGTAAGTTCCTATGGCCTGCAGTATGTTGCTTCGCTTAAAGTCAATCAGCAACAATGCTTAGTGAGGACGTACTATACTCAATTCTGGTATTGTGGCATGAAAACATACGTAGTACATAAATGAATGATGAGGTTTTTATTTACAAAAATAGGCATGGACTGGCTTTGATGTATGAACCATACATAGTTTGCTGACCCATGACTCAGACTTACCAGCTGAAGTGGAGACAGGGCCACTTTCCCTGAGGGTTGTACAGACACTTCAACAAAATTTGAATTCTCTAAGCAAAGAGGTTGGAAGGAATGGCTGTTGGGTAAGCAACCATTAATATCTGTCACATACTCTTTCTCTGTATCCCCCATAGTACCTAGCAGTTATTAAATATTGGTTGAAGGAATAGTGAATTACATATGCAGTAATATGGTGAATTAGCGCCTTTGCAAGACAGTCCTAAGCTTTGGTAGTTTGAAGCTCAGGGAACTGTTTTGACTAGTTCTTGACTTTTCACCTTAGGGCTTTGCAACCCCTTGAGATAAGATTTATTCTCCAAGTTCTTGCAGCATACAGTTTGGGTAAACTTGAAAGGAAATAACTGAGGGAGAGAGCTCACAGTGCCAAAGGGACATCCCTGCTTCCCTAGGACGACATCCTTGCCTCCCTCAGGTCCCTTACATCAAAGTTTCCCAGCGGCAGCAGCAACACAAATAATACATTAAAAGGAAAAAGATCAAGCAGGGAAGTACATGGCTGAAAGGCTGAATTATGATGTTAGGAAGAAAGAGAAAGAGAAGTGTTCCCTCCCTTTTTGAACTTAGAGTTATATTTCGTCTTCCCTTGGTTAGTGAACATAGTTCTGTTATTTCTGCAAATGCCATGCTGTGAAAATATGTGGGTACACCAGCTATGATGATTCATTTCCCAAAAGTATCCAGCAACTGGGAGAATAATATCACCACATTACAGGTTTGGGGCGCCCCCTTAATGCAGTGAGCCAGAATTTATCATATTCATGACCCCTTTGTTGTTCAACCAGCCAAGATTTTAGGAAATCCTGAGGAAGGAGGACACCTCTCTCAAGAAATGACAAATCATTAGTTTTCAAATAATTTATGACTAGGATGAATTCTAGGAAACAAAACCTCAGGGTTGATTGATTGTAAAAATTGTAAAGTAAGGCTTTTTAGGAGTGTTGCCTTTGCCTTTACTTTTAGCAGAAACAGAGAATGGCAAATTTTAAACATCAAAGATGTTTATGCCACTCTATGCCACTTTACCCTCAGTGTAAAGATATTTGTAGCAAGATGAAGTTAAGAAGTGGCCTCTGGGCTCAGATCATCTCGGGGTTCAAATCTTGACTCTTATTGAATAGCTGAATGACCTTGATCAAGCTGATTAAACTCTTTAAGCCTCCATTTATTTTTAAAATGGATATGATAATAACTTCTTAGAATTGTTAGGATTAAAAAATTTTGTCTATGTAAAATGCTTAACACAGTTCATTCATCATAGCAAAGTATGGGCAGTGATTGAAATGCTGGAAAGAGGTATATGACCCTCATTCCTTTGTAATAGGGTATGGAGAGCTGGAAATGGTGCTCTAGTGGTTATATCTTCTTGTTCTTGTTCTGCACCCACCCCACCCCAACTCTTTTTAGTTGTCTTCCAGGGAACATATATTCTGTATACAGAGGAAAAAAAACACACAGAAGAGTATTTCCTGGGAAGCCTAGCTCAGAAAGGAAACAAAGGTGTAAGCCACTTGCTGCCGTTTGGACCACTTCTTGATGAGGTCAACTGAACTAGGATTCCAAGGATAGCAAAGGTAGGGTCACACTTCTGGCCATCTCAACTGAGGCTCTTTGTGTTAGACTGTAAAAGATTTTGTTTACTTTTCCATTCTCTCTTCTCAAAGTTGCATCAGTTCAGGAAAAGCAGATATTTCTGAATGTTTTAACCTAGTGTAAACATTGTTTTTTTCTCAGACAATAATAGGAAATATGAGCCACTCTGGGAGAAATTCAGAAGAACAGTAAAAACACTATTGTGAAATATTTTGTAGAACATTGAATGCTATGAATATGATAAATAATAAGTATTCCTATTCTACTTTACTGTCTTCTAATTCTAACATACCTACTCAGATATTCACATAAATATGTAGTTAGTTTCCTATATACATGGTTTTCTTCAGGCCAGTGTGACTATTTTGCTTACTTTTTCCTATATTAGATAGATATATTAATATTTATCATAACCCATGCTATAAGGTATGTGGTTTTCTTTCTAAAATTTTGCTCTCGTAGCTTCTTTAGTACACAGCAGCCAGGGTGGATGAATTCACTGCTACCAAAGCTGCCGAGATATTGTTGTTCTTTGTTATCTTATCTGAGTCCCTTCCTGCTGTTATAACAAGATTCCACAACTGGGTAAGTTATAAATAATAAAAATTTATTTCTCACAGTTCTGGTTGCTGGGAAATCCAAGATCAAGGCACTGGCAGATTCAGTGTCTGGTGAGGACTTGGTGTCTTCTTCCAAGATTATATCTTGTTGCTACATCCTTACATAGCGGAATGTGGAAGGGCAAAGGGGGGCTAGGGCACTCCCTTCAACCTCTTTCATAAAATCACTAGTCATATTCATGATGGGGAAGTGCTTCCCATTCATGATGGTGGAGTGCTCATGACTTAATCACTTCCTAAAAGACCCTATGTGTTATTATTATTATTATTATTATCACATGGATTATTAGATTCCAACCTATGAATTTTGGAGGGACACATAGATTCAAACCATAGCACCTGTCCTTCTAGAAAAGAATATTAACTAAGGAATTTAGTGTCGTTCCTGATGTCAACAGATATTCTCCATGTCGCATTTCATAAGTTACCTTTAGTTCCTTTTTTTCTTTTGTGGTTACTGATGGAATATTGAAGTAAATTTCATATATGAATATCTATCAATGTACACATGGCTTAAATAGGAGAGTGACATGCAGGAGACCTGATAGAGAGGTGAGAATGAATCTTTAGGGTAAAATGTCTGAGTGTCAAAGCCAAACCCTACTGTTTACTGATGACTTAATCTTGAGACAGTTACTTTGTGACTCTCAGTTTTATCTCTAAAATAAGAAAAATTTCAACACCTATATGGCAAATTAGTTAAGAGGATCGACTGAAAACTTTTATGTAATACCTCTTGTTAGAGTTTGTCTAGAGTTTGTCTAGCTACATCGGCCTCAATGTGCTAGCGATTGTTTCTAGTGAGCTACTTAGTAACCCAAAGCATCTATTACTTAATCTTCCTCAAGACAGTAGAAAAAGCAGTTTTTTTTTTTTTATGAACTTAGATTTTCTGCCCCCAAGACTGTGGACTCTAATTTCTGAGTCAATGTTCAGATATTAATTTAAAGTTTAGGAATTATTTTTAGATTGTCTCTGTACTCTACTTTCTTTATGTAGTTTTACAATTATAATTTTTTTCTTACTTATGATCAGAACATCAGAATGCCTTTTGCAATATCATTAAATATCAGAATTAAAAATAGCAGTTCCCCTGTTTCACAGACTATTTTTCTTGGAGGAATATCTTTAGTTAAAAGTTAACCACATCCAAAATAGGGCTTTATTTTTATCAATTTCCATGTCATAGTTTGCTCCTGATGTATCAGTGGCATTTTGTGCAATCTGCATAAGCTGCTGTGTAGAACAGGAAATTGCAAAAGGAACACGAGTCACTGACTATCATGCCTGTCACTAATTTATCCATGTGGGGTTCATTTCCTCTGGCAAAGCCCAGGATTGGAAATGATGGATGCTTTCCAGCGGCCCTGATCCATCATCAAATGAATACGCTGCCATCTCCCTGAGGAAGCGTCTGGCTCTTTGAGATGCTTAATTCTCTCCTTATTTTCATTACTGTTTCTTGTTTGTATGGATTATCTTTCATCAATATCTGGGCTTTACAAGATTGAATAAGAAAATCATTTGTTCGTAGATGCATTTATCCATTCATTCATTTAGTAAGTAAAAATGCATTGAGAGTCTACTTTGTGCTAGACCCACTATAATGCACTGAAAATAGAAATGTGAACATAAATTCGTTCTAGCCCTCAGGATTTCTAGTCTTGGAGAATCATGGTCGGATAAACCAGGCAGTGCTTACAATGAACTATATACTTGAAGAAAGGACTGTTTCTGTGCTATTGCTATGGGAGAGTAGTAATAGCTTTTTTTAAAATTATTACTTGTGTGCCAGGCACTGTTTTAAGCACATAGAATGTATTAACCCATTAAATCCACAAAATTTTATGAGGCAGAGGCAACATTATCTACTTTTATAGTTGAGAAAGTTAGGCACTGAGTGTTTAAGAAACATGCCCAGTGTCACAGAGCTGATGCTTTTTCTTTTTCTTGTAACGAAAGGCGAGCTGAAGGAAATGACTTTCTGCTGCTGATGTTGGTTAGTGTGTTCTGATTAGATAGATGACTCCATTGTGTGGTTTGGGCACAGGACTGCCCTTAAAGGGAGTTGTTATGTACACTGCTGCTCCTCTAGGGAGGAGCCAAGGCCTGGGGAGGAAGGTGAACCTTAAATCTGGAAGATCCTGCCTTCCCATGAGCCTCACTCTTCTGAGCTTGGACTCGTAAGTGCCCAGATATGACTCGGGGTGCTCCTGCATTGTAGATATGTTATGGTCCTTTGTCATAGGACAGCCTGAGACTGTGGGTTCCCAGGAGAGTTGTTCTGAGGAATATGATTGTGAGTATACTTGGTATGTATTGAACACTTCTCTAGCAGACGTTTTTGAATGCTTTGAATATATTAGTTACAATTGTCTAACAATGCAATGAGACATATACTCCATGCATTAGAAGAAGAATAGAGAGGTTAAATAATTTGGTCCTGATTATACTAGTAAGTGAATGTATTAGGCCATTCTCACACTGCTATAAATGAATACATGAGACTGGGTAATTTATAATGAAAAGATGTTTAACTGGCTTACAGTTCTGCAGGCAGTATAGGAGGCATAGTGACATCTGCTTCTGGGAGGCCTCAGGGAGCATATACTCATGGCAGAAGGCAAAGCAACAGCATAAAGTCATGTCGCCTGCAAATAGGGACACTTTGACTTCTTCTTTTCCTAACTGAATGCCCTTTATTTCTTTTTCTTGCCTAATTACTCTGACTAGAGTAATTCCAATACTATATTGAATAGAAGTGGTGACAGAAAGTATCCTTGTCTAGTGCCAGTTTTTAAAGGGAATGCTTCTAGCTTTCTTGCCTAATTACTCTGACTAGAGTAATTCCAATACTATATTGAATAGGAGTGGTGACAGAAAGTATCCTTGTCTAGTGCCAGTTTTTAAAGGGACTGCTTCTAGCTTTTGCCCATTCAGTATGATATTGGCTGTGGGTTTGTCGTAAATAGCTTTTATTATTTTGAGATACGTTCCATCGATACCTACCTAATTGAGAGCTTTTAGCATAAAGTGTTGTTGAATTTTGTTGAAGGCCTTCTCTGCATCTATTGAGATAATCATGTGGTTTTTGTCTTTGGTTCTATTTATGTGGTGAATTACGTTCATAGATTTGTGTATGTTGAACCAACTTTGCATCCCCAGGATGAAGCCTACTTGATCGTGATGGATAAGCTTTTTGATGTGCTGTTGGATTCAGGTTGCCAGTATTTTATTGAAGATGTTTGCATCAATGTTCATCATGGATATTGGCCTGTAGTTTTCTTTTTTAGTTGTGTCTGCCAGATTTTGGTATCAGGATGATGTTGGTCTAATAGAAAAAGTTAGGGAGGATTCCCTCTTTTTGTATTGTTTGGAATAGTTTCAACAGGAATGGAACCAGCTCCTCTTTGTACATATGGTAGAATTTGGCTGTGAACCCATCTGGACCTGGACTTTTTTTGGTTGGCAGGCTATTAATTGCTGCCTGGACGTCAGACCTTATTATTGGTTTATACAGGGTTTCAACCTCTTCCTGGCTTAGTCTTGTAAGTGTGCAAGTGTCCTTTCTTCCAGATTTACTGGTTTATGTACATAGAGCTGTTTGTAGTAATCTCTGATGGGAGTTTGTATTTACAAGGAATCAGTGGTGATCTCCCCTTTATCATTTTTTGTTGCATCTACTCGATTCTTCTCTCTTTTCTTTTTTATTAGCCTAGCTAGTGGTCTATGTATTTTGTTGGTCTTTTCAAAAATCCAGCTCTTGGATTTATTGATTTTTTGAAGTTTTTTGTCTCTCTTTCAGTTCTGCTCTGATCTTAGTTATTTCCTGTCTTCTGCTTGCTTTTGAGTTTTTTTGATCTTGCTCCTCTAGCTCTTTCAATTTTGATGATAGGGTGTCGATTTTAGATCTTTATTTGTTTCTCATGTGGGCATTTATTACTATAAATTTCCCTCTAGACACTGCTTTAAATGTGTCCCACAGATTCTGGTACATTGTGTATTTGTTCATCCCTTTATTTTGAGTCTATGTGAGTCTTCGCATGTGAGATGGGTCTCCTGAATACAGCACACTGTTGGGTCTTGACTTTTTATACAGTTTGCCAGTCTGTGTCTTTTGATTGGGGCATTTAGGCCATTTACATTCAAAGTTAATCATGTTATGTTTGAATTTGATCCTGCCATTTTGTTACTGGCTGGTTGTTTTGCCCATTAGTTGACATGGTTTCTTCATTGCATCATTGTTCTTTACCATTTGGTACATTTTTGCAGTGGCTGGTACTGGTTGTTCAGTTCCATGTTTAGTACTGCCTTCAGGAGTTCTTATAAGGCAGGTCTTGTAGCAACGAAATCTCTCAGCAATTGCTTGTCTGTAAAGGATTTTATTTCTTCTTCACTTATGAAGCTTATTTTGGCCAGATATGAAATTCTGTGTTGAAAGTCCTTTTCTTTAAGGATGTTGAATATTGGCCCCTACTCTCTTCCAGCTTGTAGTTTCTGCTGAGAGAGCCACTGTGAGTCTGATGGTCTTTCCTTTGTGGGTGACTCAACCTTTCTCTCTGGCTGCCCTTAGCATTTTTTCCTTTATTTCAACCCTGGTGAATCTGACAATTATGTGCCTTGGGGTTGCTCTTCTTGAGGAATATCTTTGTGGTGTTCTCTGTATTTCCTGGATTTGAATGTTGGCCTGCCTTGTTAGGTTGGGAAAGTTCTCTTGGATAATATCTTGAAGAGTGTTTTCCAGCTTGGATTC
>CAUYLG010077442.1:0-66879 GCA_963573385.1 Cacajao melanocephalus
AACTCTTTCTTAAAACGAGCCTTTTGTTTATTATATAATGTAACTTTTTTAAAAAAAAATAATAACTTTTTTTTTTTTAAAAATAAAATTTTTTTTTTTTTTTTTTTTTTTTTTTTTTGAGACAAGGTCTCCCTCTGTTGCCCAGGCTGGAGTGCAGTGGCACAGTCTTGGCTCACTGCAGCCTTGACTTTCCAGGCCCAAGTAATTTTCTCACCTCAGTCTTCTAAGTAGCTGGAACTACAGGTGTGTGCCACCACTCTTAGCTAATTAAAAAAATTTTTTTTTTTTTTGTAGAGATGGGGGGTCTTATTCTGTTGCCTAGGCTGGCCTTGAACTCCTGAGTTCAAGAAATCCTTCCACCTCGGCCTCCCAAATTGTTGGGATTACAACCATAAGCCACTCACCTGGCCTCAAAATAAGATTTTGATTCAAGTCTGTAAACTAGTGAGCGGAGAGTTTTGAAGCTTATCTGAAGTTTATTCCAAAGCCTGTGTTCTTTCATGGAATTCTGCTATCCCCAACATCTGTACGTCCATGAATAAACTATTCACAGGAGGTAAGGAAACAAGAAATGTGGATACAAGTTGTATTTGGTCAAAAACTTGGTTATTTTTATTTATTTATTTATTTATTTATGAGATGGAGTCTTGCTCTGCTGCCCAGGCTGGAGTGCAATGACGGGATCTCCACTCAGTGCAACCTCTGCCTCCTGGGTTCAAGCAATTCTCCTGCCTCAACCTCTGAGTAGCTGGGATTACAGGCATGCAAGTCACCATGCCAGGCTAATTTTTGTACTTTTAATAGTGATGGGGTTTCACTACATTGGCCAGGCTAGTCTAGAACTCCTGACCTCATGATCCTCCCACCTCGGGTTGTTTAAAAGCAAATAAGAGCAGGTACAGCCTCCTTGCAGAACTCTGCCTTTTTTTGAATAAAGTTAAGTATCTGCCTATCCTATGAACTAGGGATATCATTCCCAAGAGAAATGAGTACATAGGTACAAGTCCACAAAAAAAGACGTGTACAAGAATGTTCACAGGAGCTGTTTCGTAGTAGCCTCAAACTGGAAACAACCCAAATACTCATCAGCAGGAAAACAGAGAAACAAACTGTGGTGTGTTCATATGGTAGAATACTACACAGCCATAAAAAATAGTAAACTAAGGATATATGCCACAACATGGATGGATCTTATAAATATCATATTGAGCTAAAGAAGAGAGACACAAGAGAAAACTTAATGTATGATTCTAGTAATATAAAATTTGAGAATGAAGAAAATTACTAATATCTAAAGAACTTAAGCTCAAGAGATAGCTAAAGATCTAAAAATGTTAACATTAAGATAACTATCTTAATCTTTGATTAAACTATATGAATATTATAGGTTAAGATATTTATCAATATCTAGATAGTAAAATTACTAATATCTAAAGAAGTCACCTTCTTTCGCCTTTGTTTACTTTTCCTCATACTTGAAATTTCTATAACTGGAATCACACCTTACCCAGCAACACTGCTGTTACTCTCACCCTTTTACAAAGGTGAAAGGAGTTATTCTGGGGTAGGAGGTGGATAGTGCCCAGTAAGGAGCAAGAGAAAACTTCCTGAAGCTATGGACCTGGATAGTTATTTATACATAGGTAAAAAAATTCATTGAATTGTATATTTAAGGTTTTGTTGTTTATAGATTAAATAATCAAAAAGCAGAACATAATAAAGAAATATTAAAATAATCAGCTGAAGTGTTTGGAAAAGGTGGTCAAACTTGTCACTGTCAGTGCTTTGGTGTTCATAAATTGGCTATTTGGTTAATTTTGACTCTACTCTTAAAAAAAGGTAGTATGGACTTGTGAAAAGATATATATTATGCTATAATATTGAAAGGTATATGTTATGCTTTGGTTTTCATAAATTGGCTATTTGGTTAATTTCGACTCTACTCTTAAAACAAGGTAGTATAGACATGTGAAAAGATATATGTTGTGCTATAATATTGGATGTTGGATGTTCAGGAAGAATAAATAAATGGTTGATTGATTTATTTCTAGTTCTTTTTAATATAGACAATGAGGTGTCATTCTCTTCCTTGATAAATTGTTACGTGCGTCTCCTGCCGCTCCCTGCCCATTTCCTGTTGCCTTTATTCTTCCTCCCACAACTGCTATCACTAGCACATTTGTATTACAGAGTTTAACAGGTCAGAGGATTTTAGGTGAATAGAGAGAAAAGGAAAACGAAAAGCTGACTTCTTTCATTTTGGTGTTAAAATATAATGAAGTACTTTCCATGGGTTTTATTTTATTATTTTCAAGAAAGGCTCTTGTAACAGGTCAACTCATAAATTGGCATGACATCCTGTTTGTTTCTGCCAAAAAATCAGTCAAAGTGAGAGCATTAATTTATTTGCACAGATATGTGTCAAATTCACTTAAACAATGTTGGGATGTTAACACTGATGCATTCTATTAAGGAATGCAGATTTGGTTTTATCACCATCCCTCTAAGGAGAGCAACTATATATTGGGAGGGGTTTCTATGATATTTATTTATGTTCCATTATGTTTTCATTTATTTCTATGGCTTCAGTGAAGCCTGAAAGAACAATTCTCAAATAAGCTGAGGCTGTTTAGACAGATACTCTGAGTAGTTTAGATAATTCATCTACACTGTCTTACATCATGAAGTTGCTGTTCAGTTCCTTGCATCTCTTTGTGTAGCTGTGGGTTATTTGGGCCAGAGATCCTGTTCCCCTGAATCTTCAGGGAGTTTCTCTTCACTTTGGTAGCTTGAATATGATTTCTAAAGGCTGCCTTTGGCCTCCCTGCTCTTCTGTGTGGATGCAGCTAATGACCTCAGTGTCTACCTAATGGCGTCTTACTCTGCAGTGATGGCTGTTCTGAATACAGAGTCGGGGAATGGTGATGGGTCAGGATGAGTGGAAAAGTAATAGTTTCATGATGGAAATGCAGACAACTCTTGGATTAAACTCAGTGCTCTATTCCTTCTCTGTATGGACCATGTCATGTTCTCTATTTCTGTAATTGAAAAAGAAAGTGAGAGCACAGTTTGTATCATCACTGGTGGAGTATTAAGTTGTCTGGGCTGGCACAAAACAGTGGACGGAAGAGCCAACTGCTGACCTCAGTAACACATGCCTAACTCCTAGTGCAAGGTTTGGCTTGGTAATAAGATCTTGGTCATAATTACTCATGGATGCTCATGGTTATCTGGACTGGGACTCACCCTCCCTGTCCATGGCAGGTGGTCAGACCCTGCTGAGAGATGTGCAATTCATAAAATCCTTCTATGTAACTAAGTACATGGTTGCTATTAGTCTGCAAAACATGAGAATAGGACTAATTAAAAAAATTTAAACCCTTAGACTTTTATTTCACTCTGTTCCTTATAAAATAATTGTTTTCTCAGCTACATTGAGACACTTAACATACTAATTTGCTTAGTTTTAAACAATGTCAAAATGTTTTCATGTTTTCTTATGTACCCCAGTCATTCTTGGCTTGCTTAATGAGCTCTACAAATATTGATTGAGTCCCTACTATGTGCTAGACATAGTTCTAGGCAATGGGGACCAAGAAGACAAAGAGGTAGAGAATTTTCTCATTATTAGAGGACTTAGTTCTAGGAAGGGAGATAAACAAGAAAGGACTAAACAAATATACGATGCCAGGTGACAGGGTTAGTAGGTAGAGAAGATGGTGCAGGGAGTATGGTTGTAGTTAGGTAATCAGGAAGGATTTTCTGTTAGAGCAGAGTCCTGAATGAAGTGAAGGAGAAGGCCATGTGGCTCCCTGAAAGAAGAGTTGTGATGATGGGAATAGCCATCTTGGCCTCCCCTCATGGAGAAAGGTGAAGAAATGTGCAAGGTAATACGGCCCAGAGATCAGGTGAAATCACTAGTCTATGGACCTCTGGATTGATGGAGGTCCTTGCTAAGAGTTGGAATCCCCATAAGCTAACATTTCGATGGTCATCTTGGGCTCTGAGGTTCACCTCTGAAAGTGCACTTACTGATCCATGCCATATTAAACCAGGCATGGTCAGCTCCCTCCTTAATTGACTATTCTCCTGCCTTACACATATACAGAAGTAATAACCCATTAGACTTTAGCAATGGCTTGGCATGTAGGAATACCAAGATGGCACCTACATCTGAGCTTCACAGCTGCTTCAGAGTAGACATTAGATAACCTCCTTGTTTGAAATGTCCTTGGGTCCCAGGACCTCTGGAGAAGCATCACTACTCCCCAGATAACACAACTCTCAACCTCCTGATATCTTGATGGCTCTTTGATTCCTTTCCCCCTTCTCTACCTCTCCTCCTCATCCCCTCTTTCATGGATTGCCCTTGGAATCTCCAAATTCCTCTGGCTTTATTGTGCATTGGCTCTTTCCAGCTTCAGCTCCATCTTTGGCCAATATTTGTATATCCAAACTTATCAACATGCTCAGCAGAACATGAGCCTTTTATTAAACAGCACACCACATTTTCTTTAGAAGGCAGCAGTGATTAGAGAGAGAAAAATGCCAGGAAAGAAGCACTGTATGTATAGATTTTATGTTCTAGGGCAGTATGTTCTGCTGGGTTTGTCTAGTGGTTAAGTCTAGGGTTGCCTCTTCAGGAAGGGAAAGGACTGGGTGCTATGGATAAGAACCATATGAAGAAGAGACAGACCCTACAAAAAGAAATGGGAACGTAGAAGGTAGACTTCAGACCAGTGATGTTCTCTCTTCAGGCTTTGTTCTCTTGAGCTTAAGTATTCAGAATGTGGTCATGGGCTTCCATAAATAGAGGTTTATGCTTCATCTGGGGAGTGCAGCCCTGTAACTACATGAGTTGATCACCTGGAGAGACTTTTAGAAGAAGAGGGCATGTACAGCGAAAGAACCAGGCTGGGCACAGTGGCTCATACCTATAATCCCAGCACTTTGGGAGGCTGAGGTGGGAGGATCTCTTGAGCCCAGAAGTTTGAGACCAGCTGGGACAACATGGTGAGACCTCATCTCTACAAAAAAAAAAAAAAAAAAAAAAAAAAGCTGGGTGTGGTGGCACACACCTGTAGTCCCAGCTATGCAGGAGACTGAGGTGGGAAGATCACTTAAGCCCATGAGGTCGAGGCTGCAGTGAGCTGAGATGGTGCCACTGCACTCCAGGCAATGTATCCATCAACATTCCATAGGCGCATTCTCTTTGACCTAGTGTTTCCACTTACGGAAATGTGACCACTTTCATATGACATATTGTGATAACAGATCACTAGAAACAACCTTAATGCACATCATTGGAAACTCAACGTAAAAAGTGATACGTTGATAGATGCTTATAATTGTAGCCATCGAAAAGAATGAAGGCCCTGTTCCTGGAGGGATATAGAATGATATTTAAGATATGTTGTCCAGTGGAAAAGACGAAGGGCTGTGAAATGTATACAGTAGGCTTTATCAATGGAGTCTTGAAAAAATGTTCCTTTGGATAAGGTGTTGTGTGAATTAGTGTTAGATTGAGCTGTATCTCACCTGCTTGGCATGGTTCCTCCTAACCTGGGTGATCTGGTTCTCCGGGCATTTTAAGCAGACTTCTGGCATGGTTCCTGAAACATAGTAGGTCTCCATCTCTGCTTGGATTTCCCTGGGGATGGGGCTTATTATTTCATTTTCCCTTGCTGGACAGTTCTAATTCTCAGGGAGAGTGAGCTCCTCTGCCTCTTTTTAACTCCTAGCCAGGGGTTCTGGCATGGCTCCGAACAGGGTCGCTCTTGTTGATAGTGCCCCGTCCTTGCTTGGTTGTATCAGTTCTCAATCAGATGTTCTTCCAGATTCTCAGTAGCTCCCACACTGCCTTTAAAGCTAAGAAGAACCTTCCACACGTTTGAAATGGGCTTTGCTCCTAGTGCATGGTCAACCTGCCTGGGTGCTGCTGCTAATGCCTCCCAAGATCTCTGGGAGATGAAGTCTCTCTCCCCATCTAGCGAGTGCTTCCTTACTGTGTTCTTGGACTCCTACAGTAGTTCTGGCAAGTTAGTGGGACAGAGCTTTAAAAAGGCTTGTCTGGCTGTCTCTAACTTCGAGGCTGTCAGCCATCTCAGCTCAGCTGTATGTAGTTTAACGAATTGTTACTCTTTTGTGCCTGTGCCCTGAGGTGATTCCTTACCACAAAGGGCAAGCTTAAGAAAATCAAATAAATAAATACTAATGAACAGGGAAGCAAGGCTTGGAGAGGTTAATTGCTTTTCTAGGGTTGCAAGGCCGTAAGAGGGGAGCTGGGTTGGCCGCCACCTCCTCTGTGCTCCGGCCACTTTGCCATTTCACTGCCCCAGAGAGGCCCACTTAAAAGAGAACATATAAATGGAAGTAACTTTTTCAGCAACTTACTGGGGTTTTCCCACTTAGGAACATTGATTTTTCTCCTCACTGAGCCTGGGATGAAGGCGAATGGTTGAGTCTTTCTGAGTCTGAGCACCAAGTAGGTGAGCATGGTCCCAGCTTGAGTAGGTGTCGGTGACTGCACCTGGGAAGGGGTCTCCAGAAGCCCATGTCCTCTCTGCGATAGATGGATTATGTAAAAAGCTCCGAGACACCACAGAAACCTGGCCTGGTTGATACCTGAAAGGAGGGAGGTATGTGGTGTACATTCTACTGCTCTCATCATGCCACTTTAATGAGATACAAAATTGTGCCAGTTTCACAATTATGATAGATATCAGGGCTTAATTATATGTACAGGATGGTGTATTCAATTGAGTACATGCAAATGGAAAAGCGATTTTCATCTTATGTGTCTCTCCTGCTATCCCTAAGAACTTTCTAGGGGTTTTAGGCATACGGGCATAGAGGAGAATCGACTTGTACCACATGCCAGCATCTTCTGCCTTTCAAAACAATAAGGAGACACTGAAAATCCATGACTAGAGAGCTAAGAGCACTGAATAAATAAAGAGGAACATGATAAAAATATAGTGTCTTTTGATAGCCCAGGCAAACATGTCTGGCTTCAATTTGTGGGGATTGTCTTATTGTTAAATGACACAAACATAAAAAAAGAGCTAATAAAAATTCTGTGGCTAAAGGTCTTTTTAAAAAGTACTAGAAAAGCAAGTTCAGAGTCATGGGCTGCATTTGTTACTGATTATGAGCAGAAATGGGGAAAAACATTGACCCCTGTGACTTGGCTCTGAATGTGCTGATGAAGCCCCTGGGATCTCCCTGCATGTTACTTTCTTTATTTTTAAATTATTATCTTTATTATGATTATTATACTTTAAGTTCTGGGGCACATGTGCAGAACGTGCAGGTTTGTTACACAGGTATACATGTGCCATGGTAGTTTGCTCACCCATCAACCTGTCATCTACATTAGGTATTTCTCCTAATGCTATCCCTCCCCTAGCCCCCAACCCCCTGACAGGCCCCAGTGTGTGATGTTCCCCTCCCTGTGTCCATGTGTTCTCATTGTTCAACTCCCACTTGTGAGAACATGCGGTGTTAGGTTTTCTGTTCTTGTGTCAGTTTGCTGAGAATGATGGTTTCCACCATCATCCATGTCCCTGCAAAGGATGTGAATTCATCCTTCTTTATGGCTGCATAGTATTCCAGGTGTATGTGTGTGGAACCAACCCAAATGCTCATCAGTGACAGCCTGCGTGTCACTTTCTGATGCCCATAGATGCTGGGATAAGGAGCAAGTAGAGAGGGCTTCACGCCAGGCCACTGTTTTGTTGTAGGAATGGCTTTTTGAAGGGCTCTTGTGACACTCCAGAATCCGCCTTGAGGAATTTCTCCAGTAAGCAAACACTATGAAAGAGAGACCTTGTGGGAGGAAGTAAGGTTGGACTATCTAAAATGTCCCTGGCTTTGTCTTAGGTATTGGGAGCACCTCTGGCAGGTAGAGAGGCCACTGACTTTTGGGACTTTCTTCTTTCTACCTGATGACTCCCGGGAAAATCTGGGGAGCCAGGTCTTGGTAGCAGGTTGGCTGCCCTCTGTTTATGTTCTTGTAGAAATACTGACTCTAGGGAGAAAAACTGACCCATCTGTTAAGACGTTATCCAGACCTGCTACCATTATTTTTCCATTCATTCACTCATTCATTCATTTATTCATTCTTCTCATGAGCTTCTAATATGTGCCTGTCCAAACACTAAGGCTGTAGGAATGAATAAGATGAGGCTGAATGTGGTGGCTCAAACCTGTAATCCCAGCACTTTGGGAGGCCAAGGCAGGCAGATCACAAGGTCAAAAGATAGAGACTATCCCGGCCAACATGGTGAAACCCCATCTCTACTAAAAATACCAAAAGTTAGCTGGGCGTGGTGATGCGTGCCTGTAGTCCCAGCTACTTGGGAGGCTGAGGCAGGAGAATTGCTTGAACCTGGGAGGCAGAGGTTGCAGTGAGCTGAGATCGTGCCACTGTACTCTAGCTTGGTGACAGAGCAAGACTCCATCTCAAAAAAAAAAAAAAAAAAGATGTATGAGTAAGACCTAATTCTGTCCTGCAGAGTCTTGCAGCCCAGAGAAGAAAAGCATAAATAAAGTATAGGATACCTCTGGTGAGTTCTAGCATAGCAGAGGTTTCACAGAAGCACAGAAGGAGGTGTAGTAAATGCTGCCCTGGGTGGGAATGATTTTGCAAAGGGGACAATGAGTGACAAGTGTCAAGAGAAGTTCATCAGGTGGATATATTGGAGAGAGCGATTATTTCTGGTAGAGGGATTTGGGTGATAAAAGGTGAAGAAACCTGAAACAGCTGAGGATTTTGAGGGATCTGCAGGCTTGACATCTAGAAAGAGGTTTCTAATAAAGTGCCTTGATCATTCTATCCAACATAACTCATTTCGATGATTGCTTTTTGATTTACATCTAGGGCTCCATCCAGGTGTCTGGCATCCTCCATGATAATAAGGATGAATAAATGGAAACTAACATGAGTAAACCAGGTTTGTCCAGAAGGAGTTTCAAGTCCAGGAGAGGTAAAAGCATGCAGATAGCCTGTCCAAGACATTGCAGCGCTTAGTGCATTAGAGAGGCACAAGCAGATAATTGCAGGAAACAGAGGAGATACCATGTGCTGGAGAAGCAGTCCAAGAAGGCTTCCTGGAGAAGGCTAAATTCGAATTGGGCCTTCAAGGATGGAAGCCAAAAGACATCCTCCTATGCATGAACAAAGATGTGGGAATTCCCTTGGCTGTGTGAGAGAATTTCTACTATCAAATGTCAAGCTAACTTCCAAAACATTAGTTTACAAACCAGGTTCTGTACCAGAATCCCTTATAGAGGGCAGGGAGGAATTAAACAGAAATTTCTGGGACTGATTCCTAGAAATTCAGATTTCAAGTGGAATGCACATTTTAGTGAACTCCTCAGAGGAGCTAATACCCAGTACACAGAGGGGATCCATCTGATGGCAGGAGGGAGGGGAGGACTGACTGGATGTACACAGATGTGGGTTCAAATCACGAATTTGCCTCTTATTTGCTCTGTCACTTAAGGCAATATGCTCAGCTCCCTTCAGCCTCACATTACTTGTTGCCAAGAGGAGATAATAACAGCCCAGAAGGGTAGCTGTGAAAATAAATGAGATGATATTTGTCACAGTGCTAACATAATTTCTGACTAACAGTAGGTAGGGGATAAATCTGAGTTTTCTTCCTCTCCTCTGTTTAGTAAAAATGACATTTATCTTTTTGGGTGGTCAAAATGCCCAAGAGGCATAGTTCTTGGCCCTAAGAAAGCACTGGTCACAGACAGGCAGGGCATTTGCCATTCTCAAATAAACTGTTAGGCCAAGGGAGTTTCCTGGACCTCAGCATCTCTTTCCTGCCTTAGATAATGTCTAGCATTCTCCAGCTATGCCCTTTAAACCTGGGCATTAAACAGTTTTTGTGTCCCGTGAATATACAAATATCCCTAAGGAATGTAAGTGGATTAAGCCCCTATGAACTCACACCTTAGAGTGAAGTACTGGCTGAATGCTAACCTGAGAGAGGAGTGTCAGCTCTTTAAGCCTGCAAACTGGTAATCAGATCTAGTGGTTTTAAAATTCTGCTTCATGAAGCTCTAGAGGTGAACCCACAATATTTGGTTGTGCTCTGGACAACTCTAGGGGGAGCCAGCCTCATAGTCTACAACATGCACTATCTCCTAAGGTCGTGCAGTGTATAACCTGCACAACTGTCTATGGTGGCTCACCCTAAGGGTTTCCATAGAGTTGGTTTTGGAAGGAGGGTAGGGAGTCTGGCAGGCAGAGGTGACTACAGGTCCTCACTTGCCTTCAGAAAAGCCCTGTGGTATAAAGTAGGATTTTGTGGAAGGTTTTCTTTAAAGATAAAGCAAAGGATAAGCCAGGGCCCCATTTCGGTCTCCCCATTTTGCAACTGGGAAACTAAGGTTCCACTGTGAGAATGTGCTAGAGCCGGCACTATTCCTCAGGGTTGTTTGGCCTGGGGGGACAGAGTATGACAGGCATGAGGGTTGGGAGTGCTCCATTCCAGTAATGTGTCTGGGCAGGAAGAGGAGGCTCTGGCCAGAGTAACCTTCCAGAAAGGACAGTTTTGAAGGAGTCAAGCCTCTGGTCATAGGTGGAGCCTTAGGCCTGCCTCCAGGGAAGCTCAACGCTCCTGCTAAGCAAAGATGTCAGGAGCTGAGGCATTTTCGGATTGCCTGTCATTCAGGCAGGCAGCAGCTAATAGAGGCCTGCCTAGGCCAGAGCCCAGGCCTGAGACCATGCATTTGCTCAAGGCCAGGGAGAGGCTTTGAAGAATCCACTTCCCCTTTTCCCTGCTGAATTATAAGAAATGGAGAGGAGCACTCACAGCCAGGAAGGCAGGCCAAGGCGGCCCTTGAAGGAAAAGGAAAGTGAGATGAGGGCGTGTGTGGATGGGGCGGGACGCCCCTCCCTCCGCCTCCTCTTCCTCCTCCTCCTCCTCCGAGCTTCCTGCTGGGGGCACCTCTCAAAGCCTCTTGAGGAGCCTGGGCCTGTTCTCTGGCAGGGGCCTGAGCCGGCCTGCGGTCAGCCTTCCAGACTCAGGGCACCTCCAGGCCTGCCTGTGGGTCTGGTTCTCACCTCAGGGATCTCCTGGGAAAGCAGAGCAGGCGGGCCTGCCTGGAGCACTTTCGGGCAGCAATGACTTCAGTGCTTGTCCCCAAAATAAATGCACCACAGACAAGACAATGTGGTCAGGGGCTGAGGAGTTACTGTAAATACCAGCCTGGGGCTTCCTATTTCTGTTCCTGTGACTCCCAGCGGGGTAGGCGCTGGCCGGCCCCTTCCCAGTGCACTCTGTTCTCACTGCCACATCCAAGGAAAAGCTTTGGCCTGGAATTCCTCATCCAACTGTCCCTGGGACCCCTTTTTGGGTTTGCAGAAGGGGCATTACTCCCACCCCCAAGCAGGGCTTAGACTGAGTCTGGCTTTCCCCAAGAAAGGGATGCGAATGCTAAATGTTGGCAGCGTGCTGAGTAGTCACATGTTTTTTGGCCTCACATCAAGCCCTAAAATTTGCAGAATCAAAACAGTAACATTTTATCCTTAAGAGCACTGTCTTAACCTCTGTATGCCTAGTGTTCCATTATTGGAACGCCAAGCTTGTGGGAGTTATTTATATCCTACTGCTCAAGGTCATCACCAAGGTCTGATTTTTCACAGAAAAAATTTTTAACTTTCATCATAAATGGGTTAAAGGCTTTATATGGTTTAATATATATGGTCCTTACCATAGTCACAGGATATAGATCTTATGTCTATATCCATTTTATAGATGAGAAAATCAAAGCAAGATGTAAAGGTGCTTGCCCAAGACACCCCATCAGTAAGCTAGGAGTCAAACCCAAGCAGTCTGACCCCAGACCTGTATTTGTAGCTGCTAGGCTGCACAGGGCAATGGTGTCAATCACCTTCTGCAGATAGAGGGAACAATGTGCAAAGAAAGGCTCAAGGTCAGGTGGCTAACAAGTTAGGGGGTGGATGTGAATCCAGGCTTGGTGGGCTCCAAAGTTCCTCCCACTGCACTGGGGCACCTCCTAGAGGCAGGACAGCAACACATCGTTGAACATTTGTTCTGATCTCTTTCCAGCTTCCGGGCAGCTAACACCCTGGCTTATAGCTGTCTCCCATGGGCAGTGCTTAGTGAGGGATGGATCAACATTCACACATACCCACATGAAGGCTTCCAATTTGAATAAGTTTGCTGTTTCCAAGGACAGATGGTCCCTGCCTTTGGGAGGCTGCTCTGGTTGTGGTGTTTCTTGCCTTTCAATTACTGAGGGCTCTCAAGGTGTGTCTCCCTCAGAGTGCTCTCACTCTTGAAGAAGCATGCTACATCTCTGAACTGACCCCTGCCAGGAAATCTCACAGCAGTCTCCAAGTGTGTCTGGTCAACTTAGAAAATGGGCAGGTAGCTCATCCTATTCAGCACCTCTGCTGTAGAAGGGAAAACTATGGAAGCCAGGCATTTTCCCCCTAAGGGGAACTAGTTAGTAGGTTTGCATGTAGGGAAAGAAGAGACAGTGGACTGAGTTGACCGCATGGAACAAAACTTAAATGCTGTGCCATTTCTTTCAAGCAGATCTACTGAGGCCAAGTGGGAGCCAGGAATACCTTACTGTTCATCTAAGGTATCTGATAGGACATTAGCATTGGGTGACAGTATGTTGCTTTCTGCATATAATAGAATTGTGGAATCTCATCTGGTTTACCTTCTTGCTTTGGCCAGTAAGAAGCTCATAACTTAAAATTGTACTCAATTGTTATAACTCTTCTCAAAAAAGAAGTTATTGGAATACTTCTACTCCCTTCATCTTCTGCACAGTGGCTCTTGTGTTTTGTTTAGGATAGATCTAAAATTTGTTCATTTTATGTGAACTCATTTATCGTAAGTCACCTGGGATTCGGAGTCTAATAAAATAAATTTTATAAACACATTTTGCAGCTAGTATGTGCCAAGTACCATACAGTTTAATTTCATTCACTACCCATTTGTTGTTTGCTTATTTATTTCTCAAATTTGTTTATTTCTCAGATATTTGTTGAGCACCTTCCATATGCCAACATACCTGTCTTAGATTGCTTGTGTTGCTATAAAGGAATACCTGAGGCTGAGTAATTTATTAAGAAAGCAGGTTTATTTGGCTTATAGTTCTGCAGGCTGTACCAGGAGCTTGGCATCAGCATTGGCTTCTGGTGAGAGCTTCAGGGAGCTTCCACTCATGGTAGAAGGAGAAAGGGAGCAGGTGTCACAAGGAGAGAGGAGAGGGAGGTGCCTAGCTGTTTCAACAATCAGCTCTCATGAAAACTCACAGAGCAAGAACTCACTCATAACCTCCAGGACGGCACCAAGCTCTTCATGAGGGATTGGAGGCCATGACCCAGACACCTCCCACCAGGCCCCGCCTCCAACACTGGGGATCATATTTCAACATGAGATTCTAAAGGGACAGCTATCCAAACTATATCAGTGTCATTGTTGGTGCTGGGGACACTCTGGTGGGCAAGTCAGGCAAGGTCCCTACTGTCCTGGGGGTCACCATATAGAAGGGGAGTCAGGCATTAAACAAAAAGTGCACATGGGTAAACACACACTGCGCACAAGCACTCCAAATACACTCCACACAATACATACACTCCACATGCACACACACACACTCAACACTCACATAGCAGGCCAGCTAGTGTAAAGTGTTATGAGAAAAAATTAATAGGGTAAGAAGTGAGAGGAAGTCTGAGTGGTGGAGCAGGGAGGCAAGACGTGGCTGTTTTGCTTGGGTCACCAGGGGAACCCTCCTGGTTTAGCTGACCTGTGAGCAGAGACTCAGACAAGAAAATTGCAGTCATGTGATAATCAGGAAATGCAGGCAATGCCTATGACCTTTACAACAATCTGGGGGGCATTAAGGGAATCAATGGCTTTTAAAAATTAATTGTTTTTATAGAGGGGGAGTCTGAGGCTCAGAAATTTAAAATAATTTGAAGTTGAATCAGGCTTCTGTCCCAGGCCCCATGTCATTTCCATCAGAGTGAGGCACGAAGATGTGTGTGAAGGGTTTAGGGCCTGACCCACCTGACTTTGCATTCCAGCTCCTCCATCTCATCGGCTCAAGGCATCAGAATAGACTTTAGCAAGTTGTAACCGCTCTGTGCCTTGCTTACTCATTGGTAAAATGGGGATAAAAATAGTCCCTACCTTACTGGATTGTCATGAGGATGAAATGGTTGGTTCAGTACGTGGCCAGAGTTTGAGGCCCATTAATGTAAGCTGTTACTCTTATACATGCTGCTTGTCTGCCTTCAAAGGAGATGGGATACAGACTTCCAAGTCACTCTGGCTTGTATGTAATGCAGCGTTCTCCTTCGTCTCTTTCACAGGCTGGAGGAGACTTTCCCTGCAGCAGCAAAGGCTGCATGCTGAGACAAGCAGTCTAAGGGTGCAGGGTAGAATTGCTACACCATCTCCCTTGGGTGTCTCTTATCAGGGACTGATGGCAGCTCTAGCCTAGAGCATTTGGAGGTAGTCTGAGCCAGGTATGGAGTGAGGGAGTTTCCTAAAGAGCCATAGAATGACTTGCCCTTCCTGAAAACTGTGCTATAGAAAACCTAAGTTTTGCCGTCCATTCCACAGCAACTTCCTTTAAAAGCATCAAGGAAGGGAAACACACAGAGGAGGTGGAGCCAGTCGGTGCTACAGCTTAGGCTCTGAATTGGAATGCAGGTCCCCTGGGAGCTTGTCTGGACTTACGGAGGCTGTTTTTTGCTCAAAATAGAGGCCTTAATGGCTTCCTGTTTAGATGTTATTGCCTCACCCAAGGGAGATGGTGTAGCAATTCCACCTTGCACCCTGGTGGAAGAGATGAGGAGACCAGAGTGTTACCCTCTGAGGGCTGGCTGCATCCTGCCCTGCCTTGTGCTTCTCTCCGACAACCACAGCTACTCTCTCCAGGCTCCTCGCTCCCCTTTAAACTGAGGGGAGGTAATGGCTCCTCTGTGTTGTCAGCCCCTGGATGCTGCTCGAAGTCTTCTGGGTCTTCTAAACGCTGCTCACACCCTTGTAAATGCTCCCTATAATAAACTCTCCTCAGTTATCCCCGTTCAGGGTACCATCTGTTTCCTTCCAGGACCAGCACTCACATAAGCCGACAATGTATTTGCATTCTAGAAATTAATTCAGTGTTCCCGACTAGAATATTGTTGATTTTTTTTTTTTATTTGAGACAGAGTCATGCTCTGTTGTCCAGGCTGGAGTGCAGTGGTGCAATCTTGGCTCACTGCAACCTCTGCCTCCCAGGTTCAAGTGATTCTCCAGCCTCAGCCTCCTGAGTACTGGGACTACAGGCACGTGCCACCATGCCCAAATATTTTTTTGTGTGTATTTTTAGTAGAGATGGGTTTCACCATGTTAGCCAGGATGGTCTCAATCTTCTGACCTCATGATCCACCACTTCAGCATCCCAAAATGCTGGGATTACAGGCATGAGCCACCGTGTCCAGCCAAGAATATTTTGATTTTTAAAGAGACTTCTCATACCGACACTAAAGGAACACTGAATTTATTACTGTATCAGTGAGATGAGTTATCATAAAACCGTAAGTAGACAACTAAGAAATATAAATATTAATAAACTGAAAAATCAGCTCAACTGTAATAAAATAAACCACAAGTAAATAAAAAATGAGATCTAATTTTTACCCTCTTGAATCCTGTTGTGAAGATGCTAAGTGGGTTCCTTAGGGAAATGCATCAAGAGCCTTAAACTTTTTATTCTTGTGAGTCAAACAGCTCTCTTGTGAAGTGTCCACTTAAGGAAATACACAGAGACGTAAAGATCTATGGACAAAGATGTACATCTCAGGGTTATTCAACAGTGACAAATTGGGAACAATGTTCATATTCTACAAAAGAAGATTGGCTTAAGAAACCATACTCCATGTAGAAGTAAAGTGGTTAAGCACATAGGTACTCTGGCATCAAAGCATCTGTTTACACATTCTGCCATGATGTGTGTTGTCTCCTCTGACCCTCCCCATGGAAGCTGTGCTTGGCAGGAGACGCCTAGGAAGTGCTTAGTGAACATGAGCTTTTATAGATTTTTAAAAGTTATTTTCTAGAAAGGCTCCTCTATAGCCATTAAGTGGATGCTTCTGAAGAATATTTAATGATATGTAAAATTATTTGTGGCATAAAATAAGGATCAATAAAAGAAGAATTTATAATTTAGCATGAAGGTATGTTAAAATGATAAGAGGCTTTAGATCAAGATGATATGATTACTCTTGATTGTAACTTTCTTTAGTTTTCAAATTTAAATAATTTGAAAATAGATAATTAACTTCCTCCTTTTCTTCTTTCTCTCTTTTACTATGGAGACAGAGATGACACCATAATAAGACAAAATGAAGTGACCTACAATCTCATTTCCCAGATATCTTTTACACACACACACACGCATGCACGCATGCACACACACACACACACACACAATTTAAAACAGCACAGAAAGAAAATCCAAAGTCTTCCTCTCACCTACAATCTTCTCAAATGAAACCATTGGTAATAAATCCTTGGATTCATTGCAGAAGAAAGTATGTGCGCATACCAGCAGATTCAAGTTATTTTCAAATAAGCTTGTATTGATTTTATCATCAGAAAATTGTGGCATGTATGCATTTAAGATGTGAGCATTTTTATTGTCAACCCCTGGAGGAACAGGCGTGGGTCAAACAGCCTGTCCCCATCCCATTGGGGGATGATCAGGAGCAGAGGCACCACCAGTGGGGGCTGGGAGGGTAGGGGGAGAATTGGTTTTGTGGCCATTGGCCTGGGATGGGGAGGGGCTCTAAAATGCACACCTTTCATTGGTCCTCTGTTTCCTCATCATTGGAATAGGACAGATCTTGAGCACTGCACATCTTGTGTTGGGACAAAAACCAGCATTAAGAGATTAGTGTTGATTCCTGAGTTCAAGTATTGCTGGTGTCTGCTGGGCCTCCACAAGCATTGCTACCAGGCACTTTTCTATGTCCTTGAAAACATTCATCTTCAGTTTTTCCCAAGGACCTCAACTCTCTTGATTTCTCCAGTTCCCTAAACCCCCACCATCTGGATCCAGCTTCCTCACTCTTCCTCCAAACCAAACTGAGCACATTTTGTTTTCTTTTGCTCTTCCCTGTCTTCCCCTAGTTCTACCCTAACTTCCCTAGAATTTAGGTCATCGATTGCACAAAAAAAAAAAAAACAAAACAGGGAACCATGGGGTTGAGCACTCATATTGGGCAATACATATAAGGTTCATAAAATTAACTGGAAGCTGTCTCTTGATGCAGTTCCCTACTTACTGAACTCATGTGACTTGAATAAATCACCAAGACTCTTGATGTTCTGTTTTGTTCTATGTGCAAAAAGAGAACACTATATTGTTTTTGGTTCACAGTGGTCAACTCTAGAGAATCTTCCATTTCCTGAGTATGGGGGAGAGGCATTATGGGCAGTTCACAGCAGCATTGGATTTGGGGGTCCCTATCTCATGGTAAGGGTTGAGGAATTTCCTGGCAGCTGGGGTTAAATGGCAGCAGCAGTCTGTTCCATGGCCTCATTTTGGACGCAATGCCAAGCTTTCATCCACAAACTCACAAGTTCATGCTTTTATTTAGAGTCTGGGCATAGCACGGATTCAAGGTCAGAAAGATTGAATTGGATGTTACTCTTTATTTTCCGGTAAACGACCTTGTAAAGGTCCTCAGGTTGTCAAGTCTCAGTGTATTCTTCTGTTATACAGGTCTAATCTTTCTTTCTTCTTTAAACAGCTGCTGTGACAGTAAAATGAGGTCCTTGTAACAAAAGCACTTTTCAGACTCCATGATGTTAGAAAGCTGCAAAACACCTTCTGAGTCCAGGGACTGGAAAATGAACTCTTGTGTGATAAGAATGAAAAGATTCCTTTCTTTTATTCATTTAACAAACATGAAACATGTGTACGTATTCATTATATACCAGGGATTCTTCTAAGTACTTGACAAATATTCACATATTTACATTCTCCTAATCACACAATGATAAATATACAACTCTTGTCCCTGTTATCCAGATAAGAAAACTGTGGCATAGAGAAGTTAAGTAACTTACCCAAAGCCACATAGCTAGTAAGTAGCAGAGCCAGGATTCAAACCTAGGCACTATGGCTGTAGAGCCCATACTCTTCACCATTACATCATGTTACCTTCTTTGCTTGTGATGTTTGGTTGAGCAAAGATAACTTGAGAAGTACAACAGACTGACAGTGAATCTTAGTCCTGTCGTTTAGCTGTGTGGTCTTGGGAAGGTTAATTAACTTCTCTGAGCCCTTACTCCCTTATCTTTAAAATGAGAATAAAAATGCCCATATCAGACAAGTTTTGCAGAGGTTAAATTGAGGCACATTGTCTAGCACAGGCACAATAAGGTACACAAGGTAATGTGAGTTGGATTTGTAGGCAGAGCCTTACCTGAACTCAGCCTTAGCCACTTACTTGGTTACTGGTTGATTCAGAATTTTCTGTGTTCTGCCCACCAGCCCGCTGAGTAACCACATTCTTCCGAGTGTGAAGGACCCTGCCCATACCCATTCTAACACTCTTGGAGTGTCTGCCTTGCAGATCGGGGTAGGGAAGCTCTCGTTCACAGGCCTGGGTTTGTCTAACAATTACAATTTTTCAGGCCCAGGGAGTCAGCTCCCAGGCTCCTGTTTCCTTTGGGTTCCAAATAGCCAATGGGGCCCCTCACTTCTCTGCCCACCTCCTCTTCCAAAAACTTGCTGGTTAATTTTAGGGTTGAGGAGAGGCTCTGACGAGGTCCTGCCCACGTGGGGTTAAAGTTACCAGTGGCCTCTGCCTCTGGTCAGGCTCGCTGGGAACAGCAGCAGTCACTTCCCGAAGCTCAGTGTGGGCAGGAGCTCGGCCAGGGCAGTGGGCAGTGGTTGGACACAACATTTCCAAGATGTTGGGAGCCCTGCCTCGGCAGACCAGACCCACAGCCCACATTTTTGCGAAAGAGACACTGTCTTTTATCAGGCATGGCCTGATGCAGTTATATTTTTCATATCATTTTGACTCTAGAAATGGCCCAGCATTTACTACTGCAAAAACTTAATCATGTCTGCCTTACCTGAGGCCCCTTTAAAAGATAAATGCTGACAGATTATCTCAATAATAAGGAAAAAGTCTAGTCACAGTTCTTTACTCTCCATTAAAGGTCTCACAAACCATGTATTGATTTTTTTAAAGAAAAGAAATTGGAAGAAGCATGTACCAATTAAGAATAAAACTAACAATTTATTGCCCTTAGATCTTTAAGGCAAATAGAGAGTAGAAAAACACTTGCTTTTTTTCCTCCCCTATATTGAGACATAATAATTAGGCAACTATGTAAATAACCTTATATTAAAACCTGAGACAGCCTGCAGTTACTCAGGCTTCTGTACTGGATCATAAAGATCAGTTATTGCTCCTGGGTTCTCTGATTTTTGCAAAGCTTTTCTTTCTTTTCTGAAGGGCTCTTAGAAAAATTGTTTCCTTCTCCACTCTTTTGCTTTGAGCAGACTGATGATAAGCTCATCTTCTCACTTGTTTGTAAGTTTACTGAATGAGCTCTAGGAGATTCTTGTTTGTTTCTGTAATCCGCAAGCCTTGATGGAGCACAAACTGTGTGTTGTTCTTTATATTAGACGATGAACATTGCTACCGAGAAACACTGAGCAGGAAAAGAGGACAGAGAATTTCCAGGACTGTAACACAAGATGATGACAAATTTTTCATTGAGGTAGAAACTAAAAACAAGGAAAATATTTTGGTACTGATCTGTCATGCACATGTCTGGCCAGGCCACCCCATCTTTTTTTTTTGTGTGTGTGCAATGATTCTCTGCCCAATAAATATTTGTTAAATACCTAAATAAATGTCTCCCTCCATTTGAAAACTAAGCACCACCAGGGTAGGCATTTTATGTTTTTTACTGATGTATCCCACACGCTGACAACAGTACCTGACACATAGCAGGCCCTCAGTTAATATATGTTGAATGAATAAACAGTTGTCCTCAGCTCATAGGTTTGTTTGACGTTCAAAAAGTTTTTTTCTAACACCTACTTTAAGTCAGAAATTGACCTAGGTGCTAGAAACACAAACACGATTGACATGGGGCTGCCTTTTCTGATCTTTCAGACAAGGGAGGAGAGGGAGTTGAGCAAGCTAATATAAAACTATGCTGTAAGTGTTAAGTTAGGAGGACTTTGAGATACTCTCTTGGAGAATATGGTAGGATGCTTCACCAAGACCTGTGGAGTGAAAGAATAGTGTTTAGATAAAGAAAGGATTGAGATGGAATGAGCAATTGAGTTCTAGGAACTAAAAGAGGAGGGTTAATGATTGGAAGTGACAGAAAACAAGGAACCAGAGAAATGGAGGCTGCTATGTCTCGGGTGAGAAGCAGGGAGTGGTGACATGAGGCTGGATGAACAAGCAGAGGCTGATTTGTGCAGAGCCTCACATGGGTTTGGATTTAATTTAAAGGCAGCATGAAGCCATTGATGAGTTGCCAGGGGACCAATGAGGGCAAGTTTCTATTTTGGAAAAATCCCTCTGGTTTCTAGGTATAGGATGGATTTAAAGGAGAAGGCCCAGGCCAAGAGGTAGCTAAGAGGTTTTCCTACAACCTAGGGGAGCTGTGGTGGAGACATGGATAACAGTGGACAGGCTGTGGGCTGAAAGAACTAGAGGGATTTATGAGAGAAAGACTAAAGGCTTAGGGGGTTAGAGAGAGGCCGTAGTGGTGGGTGACTCTGAGGTTTCTGGTTTGGTCAACTGGGAAGATAGTTTGAAATAGGTCAGGTGCAGTGTGGGAGAGAAAATTGACATCAAGTCCATACATGAGACTTGAGAGACCGAGAGGTTTATGGCCCCACTGAAATAATTCTTCAATTTACTTTGAAGATACATGGGTGAGAAGGAGGAAAAAATGCCATTTAAAAAGTTGTGTTGACATGAATGTACATCCACACCAGACATCTACAGGTAAAGGGCATGGGTAGATTGGTGACCTGCATTATGCAGACTGTTGTCTACTTTGTCCAAATTCAAGAATTTTATCCAAATTTCTATATTACCCTGGAAGAATAGTTTAAAACATTGTTGAACTGGGTGCAGTGGTGGCACATGCTTGTAATCTCAGCAATTCGGGAGATGGAAGAATTGCTTGAGCCTAGCAGTTCAAGAGCAGCCTGGCAACATAAAAAACAAAACAAAAAAATACATGGTTGGCGCTCTGTATTCATGAGTTCCGCATCTGTGGATTTAACCAACTGTGGATCAAAAATATTGAAAACAAATTGAAAAAAGGGTGGTTGTATCTGTACTAAACACATATAGACTTTTTTCCTTGTTATTATTCTCTAAACAATACAGTATAACAACTATTTACATAGCATTTACCTTGTATTTGGTATAAGTGATCTAGAGGGGATTTAAAGTATATGGGAGGATGTGCATAGGTTCTATGCAAATATTATGCCATTTTATATTAGGGACTTAAGCATCTGCAGATTTTGGTTTCCACAGGGTGTTCCGAAATGAATCCCCTAAAGATACTGAGGAACGACTGTATTGTCTTGGATGGTCTCTGATGCTATAATATTAGTCTTCTTTCTGTGGCTGAGAGTGGGGTAGATGAGAAAGGAATTGGGCTTACTGTATTTTTCAGTACACCAAACCTCTCCTTGCTTTATGAATCATTTTTTCTTTATTCTAATAATTTTGGAAGTATAATATTATGAAGTACAATATCAATATTGTACAAGGAATAACCCCTCACTTAGAATTCGTTGATTCAGCCATCCACCTGTCCACTCACTAGTCATTTTCTTTCTTTCTTTTTCCTTCTTTTCTTCTTTTTTTTTGAGACAGTCTTGCTCTGTCACCCAGGCTTGAGTGCAGTGGCACGATCTTGGCTCACTGCAACATCTGCCTCCTGAGTTCAAACAATTTTCATGCGTCAGCCTCCCAAGTAGCTGGGATTACAGGTACCCACCCCCACACCTGGCTAATTTTTGGATTTTGGTAGAGATGGGGTTTCACCATGTTGGCCAGGTTGGTCTTGAACTTCTGGCCTCAAGTGATCCACCCACCTTGGCCTTCCAAAGTGCTGGGATTATAGGCATGAGCCACTATGCCTTGCCCAAGTTTTTGATCTGTATCTTTGAAGACTTGGCTTCAGAACAGCCCTTTGTGTCCCTGCAATGTCTGGTCCATGCCTGTTTATTCCTTGCTTCTACTCCTCATCCTATGTCCCTGTTTCTCTGAACCCGGAAAACTTGGAGGCCCAACATTCCCAAGGTGTGGAGAGAGCTGCCACAGCTCCCTTGACCCACAAGATCTTCTAGCTGATGCAGCAGGAGTTTATTTCACTTGACTCCAATTTAACTGTCCTGAGCCCCTTCTTTATATTGCCAAGAGATTTCCTAACAGATATGTAACCCGGCGATTCAGGCAATTATTCACGTATTCCCCCACATCATTAGTTTTATGGAACACTGCCAGGGGGCATATTTTTCTTTCCTAGGACTCCTGAGAATAAAGGAAATAGAACTCTTACCATGAGAAGTCATATTAAGGAGTTTATTTCTCAGAAAATACCCCATAGCACTTTTATAAAATCTTGTACAGATAGACTGCATTTAGGAAAAGGATTATTTTTACCTTACCTGCTGTCATGGGAATTGCTGTCCAGGCATCCTGCCTTCCAGGGCATGGCTTCTAAAAAAATTTGAGGGTATCTACTGACCACAAAGGGGTGTCCGTGGTTAGTGTAGGGAAGACATGATTTAGGCTGGATCTTGTTGGGTTTGGCTAGGGTGATATAATTTAATCATCCAAACCAGGATGCACTTTTAGAGAGAGGGTTGCTATTATTAGTTATATTGACATAACAGGTATAAATCAGAACCATCCAGGCCCATTGGGACATATGGTTACCCTAGACTTTGTGTTCTATTCCTACCATTTACTGAAATTTTTTTCCATTGGTCTGACTGATAAAGTAAAAACCCAAAGCATTCAGCCAAATTGGGCAAAATATTAGCATTATAACCTAAAGTCATAGTTGGCTTTACTGAACTAGAGAACCAGGAGTGATGGGGTGTATCAGCTAGCTGTTGCTACAATAATGCTGCACAAGGAAACAACACCAAAACCCAGTGTCCTGAAGCAGCATTTATTCTCGCGTGTCTACGTGCAGGTAAGTTGACATAGGCTGAGCTTGAATCCAAGCTACAGGTTGGGTCCAACTCTGCTTCACACATCTCACCTTCTCCACAGATCAGTAGACCAGTTCATGCAGGCTCTTCCCATGGGAATGGTAGAAGCAGAACAGAAGCTTATGAATGGAGACACGTGATGTCTCCTAATACCAAGGCTTGAATGTGGCACATAGTTCACAGAGTTACTTCTACCCACATTTTTTTAGCCAAAGCAAATCCTACGGACAAGCCCAATCTCAGTGGGGCAGGTAAATATACCCTGTCTTTGGTGGGGAGTATGCCAAAGGCACAGGTAGAAGACAAAAGTACAGAAAGACATAAAGAATAGGAACAATAGTGCAATATACCACAGGGAACGTTTGGCAAAAGGGGGTTTGCTTTTTCTCTCCCCAGGCCTCTGGGACTAGGATGGCTGAGTTTATTCGACCTGTTGCATGCTGAGAAAGTGAAGCAAAGAGAACACAGGCCCTTTGGTCTGCTAGAGGCAGGTAGCTGCCCTCATAAGCTGACCACACGCAGGATGCTGAGAAGTGGGCTCACTCTGAGAATAGCAATGCCCAAAAGAATAGAGGACGGAGAGATGGAGAGGAAACCCCACGATTCAGAATAGCAGCCCTGCCCTGGCAAATACGGTGTAGTGAATGGAAAACTCTTTTCATTCACCAGTCAGATTACTCATTTCTCCTTTCACAGAATGGAAGGGGTGAGGGAATGAAGAGAGGAACAGCAAGTGCTCAGGCACAAGCTGCTCCTTTCTGAGGAGGGGAAGCAGAAGCCTGTTATGAGGCTCAAAGGAAAAACGTTTCCAAGTCACAGGCATTTCTGTGGGATGTGCGTGGTCTCAGAGCAGCACCAGGTGGATATTTTCCATGTTGTGAATACTGGCCTTCCCATTCCTTTGTTGTTTCTCCAGTTCCTTTCGGACAAGCTCTGCTGTGAGCTTGGTGCCCCCTGCCATTCAGTCACTTCCTACAGTGCCCCTGTCCCTGCCACAGTCAGGCCCTGAGCCTTTGCCTACCTGCTGTCAGAGCCCTGTGTATCCTCCTCTCAGGTAGGTGATAATGGGGAGTGAGAGCTTTTAATCAGACAGATGAATCATGCTGATTATACCTAGTTTGATCATGGATTACCCCTCCCAGGGAATCTCCTGTCTAGGGTTTAAGCCAATTAAAGGGCTCTGGGGGAGTGCCCGGCTGGGGCTTCAGGATCAGAGGAGGGCAGGCTAAGAGGAGGCACTGGGGAAGGAGATTTCGGGGCCAACCACATCTTACCCTACAGATGAAATGGGGTTCTTCCCATGTTTGAGGGTGGCTGAGACCTTGGTGCGTGGGGTTAATCACACAGATGGATTGCTCAACGTCCACAGAGCAAGCAAAGGGATGACCTGTGGTCACCAGGCCATGTAAATTCACCATTGCCTTCTCCCCTGCTTCCATTCTCCTAGTTCCAGTCCCATCTTTTATAACTTGAGCTCTTGCAATGACTTTGTAGCTGGTCTGCCTATTCCACTATCTAACCTCTATATAGGGCATCTAGAGTTGTCTTTTCTACTTTTTTAAATTATTTACATGGTTAGGAAAAAACATTTAAAAATACAGAAAAGTGCAGTGATATTATAGCTAATATCCATATATTTGCTACTCCAAATCGACAAATGCTTTCCCCCATTCTGTCATCTATCTATCTATCATCTGTCTAATCTATATTGAAATAACACACATATGGAAAAGTACACATATCTTAATGTACAGCTGTTGAATTTTCACAAAGTAAACACAGTCGTATAACCACACTACAAAAAGAAAAGGAACATTAGCAGCCTCTCCTTTTGCCTGTTTCTTGGTATTCCCCCACCTTATCTGATCAAACATAACCACTCTCCTGAGTCTAATAGCATAGACTAGTCTGCCTATTTGTGAACTTTACATAATGCAGTCATACAACATGTGTTCTTTGTGTGTTGTTTATTTTAAACCTTCTTTTTTAAGAAAGACATTTTCAAAGATAAATGGGAAGTCACCTGCATTCTAATTCTTCTTTTCCTTCCCCAAAGGCAACCAGAATCATAAATGTAATAGCATATTTAGTTCATGTCTTTATATGTTTACATATTTATATAGCATCACTTTGGATGCATTTTATTTTTATTTAAATAAATGGTTTTGCAATATATGTATGTTCTACCACTTGCTTATTTCAAAGAATGGGCTTTCTAAACCACACAGTGGGTTATGTGACTCTCTTCCCTTTTTAAACACCCTCACCCATGCCTTTCCAGACTGTTAGTTCCTGGAAACAGCAATGTTTTGATTCTTCTTATTCTGTGATTCCATCACTGTGGCTGATGCTTTATAAAGATGTTTTGGGTGAATGAACGAATCAGTAAACAAATGAGCAAAGTTTCTCACTTCACAAAGAACTTGAAGGTCCTAAACAAATACACCCTTCTCTACTGACCCCTTTTTGGAGAAAGGTGTCCCCTTTTTATCTTTTATCTTACTTTTATTTTTCTTTTTGGCTGGTTTGTCTATGAAACTCTCCAAAGACTTAAGTCAATCAGCAAGCCCAGCACAGAAATTTGACTTTATAAAATGTTCCTTAAGAAGAAGTAAATATTTCAGAACTGTGTACAATCTTTGCAGCTTTGCTCCTGATCTGTTCTTCTGGAACAGGGGATAGTAGCATTCTTCCTAAGGTTTTCTAACTATAAACAGAGAATTATCATAGTGATGTAAAGAGATTAAAACATTAAATTCACATCTTGATAAATTGGTAAAACATCAGTCATCCTTCAAATTAGCAAGCCCGGGGGTTTCTGTTGAATTCTGTTGGTTCTTCCAGGCTCCCCAGAGGTAAAATCATGACCAGAGGGAGCGGGGTCACTGTTGACATTCTGAAGGGACATCTCACAGCCATGCTGGGAAAAGGAAAACTGGTCCTATCTGTCCAGCCTAACTACTGCTGATAGCACCAAGACCCAAGGCTTTATCCTCTCTCAGGACCCAGATTCATCCTTCCTATCTCCTCCCCCTCCCCTAGAGCTCAGCCACTACCCTCACTAGAGTAGCATAAGGGAAATATATTCATTTTAGATTTTCATTGAAATCTTGGTTACATCACCAACTATGGATGATCTGGACAAGCTCGTGACCTCTCCAATCCTCAGTGTCCTTAAGTGCTGTGGATATAATGCTACTACTTCACAGATATGTTGGGAGAATTCAACTATTGAGTAGTGCAGGATGTGCAAATAATACTCAGTATTTTTCTACTTGCGTATACAGGTAGACAAAAAGCTAGAAAGAAATACAATAGATGTATTAGTGCACATACATGCATATTATATATGTTCTTGTGTCTAATTTTCCTTCTAAATATTTTATCCTAAGTATTTTCCAATCTTTTAAGGAGATCGAAAGATATTTACATTGTTTTTCTTTTAGTACTATATTTATTATATTTGTTTTAGTACTATATTGTTTTTGATAGTTGCATAATATTCTAACATCTGGTTGTACTGTAAGTACACCTAACTATTTCCACATTGTGAGCCATTTTGTTTATTTTCAATTTTTCATCAAGGAGAGTTCTGAGGTCAACCCCATCTGATTTTTTTTCTTTTTAATCTTTTGTGAACAATGTGCTTTTTATTATTTTCGCTTTGCTTTGTTTTCTGCCTGGGATACTTATAAGTTATTTTCTTCCTAGCTATCAAGCTGTGGGTTTCTTTTTTTTTTAAATAAATTATGATTTGTGCAGAGTATACTACTTTGTTTTGCAATTTTAGATCTTTTATTTTCAGTTCAAGAGTGTTCTAATATAGATTTGATTGGTGTTTCAGTGTCATAACTTTTTTAGAGACTTTTTTAAGGAACACTAATCTTTTTGTAAATTGGATCACTTTTCTCTATTCTTCATATATGCCATCTGTTTGCTCATTATTTTCAACTCCAGAGTCTAAAAGATATGTTTCAAATTTATTATTTCTCTGAAACTTAGTTTTCTGCAGTATAAGTTCTGCTCTTTATTGCTTTTAATGTAAACTATAATTCTAAGAGTATATTAATTGTTTCCCTGCCTTCTTTGGTATCTCAGGAAGACTTTCCTTCATCTTAGCCTGTGTTTTGCTTTTGCATTTTGTCTCACTTTTTATCTCCTTTTCTTCCCTAGAAGCCATACTTTCTTGCAATTTATAGAGAACTACACACACACATGCACACACACACACACACACACACATACTCAAACACTTACATACCTCACGTGTGTGTGTATATATATATATGTGTATATACATATACATATATATATATGTGTATATACATATACATATATATATGTGTATATACATATACACATATATATATATATATACATTTTTTTCTTCTACTTTTTAAGTAAATAAATTCAGAGGCATGCTTCTTCTTGGCATCTTTAGGCAAACTACAGTCCATGGACCAAATCCAACCCATTCTTTGTTTTTGTAAATGAAGTTATTAGAACACAGATCCTCTCATTCATTTGTGTATTGTCTATGGCTTCTTGCTTTTACACTGCAGTGTAATTACAACAGAGACTGTATGGCTTACAAAACCCAAAATATTACTATCTGGTTTTTCGTGAAAAACATTTGCCACTCCTGTGCTATTTTCCTTTGTTTAATCATTGTTAAATGGAAAGACATACTTCTAAACCCATGGTCTGCTTCAGGGGACTATAGATTCTGCTGTCTCTGTATTTTGATAAAGTCATTCCCTCAGACTTAAGTTAGAGCAGAATCTGACCCATCAGGGTACTCATTTAGGGGAAACAGATAACATCCTCATAGTAGGGAGTTGACAAAAGATTTATTAAGGAATCATTTCCAAGGGTGTGGGAAGAGTTTAGGGGCTATAAAAAGGGATCACACAGGCTGGGTGTGGTGGCTCATGCCTGTAATCCTAGCACTTTGGAAGGCCGAGGCATTGGATCACCTGAGGTCAGAGTTCAAGACCAGCCTGACCAACATGGTGAAATTTCTACTAAAAATACAAAAAAATTAGCCAGGCATGGTGGTGGGAGCCTGTAATCCCAGCTACTTGGGAGGCTGAGGCAGGAGAATCACTTGAACCTGGGAGGCGTAGGTTGCACTGAGCCAAGATCACACCATTGTACTCCAGCCTGGGCAACAAGAGCTAAACTTCTTATCTCAAAAAAAAAAAAAAACAAAAAAGGAAAAAAAAAAGGGGATGACACAGTACCCCAAGTCTAGTAGCTTGTGAGGCATTTGTACCTACCCTCAGCCTGAAAGATCAAGGAGAGGAGATAAATGCTACCAGAGCCCAGAGCATAGCTATATGGAAAGCTGCCTGCCAAGAGTTATAGCTTTTAACAGAGGGACATCTAAATTGCAATGACCAGTAGGGAGGAAGCCAGAAGCCACAACAACGAAGGCCTCACTTCACTCTGGACTTCAACACATGTCCTATAGTGTAATTCTAGTGCTCTCCAATTCTGAAGTCAACCAGAGACCAAAATACAAGGATTCCTTCAGCCTAGATGCACTTCAGTGGTGGTTTGGATAAAGAAAATGTGGTGCACATACACCATGGAATACTACACAGCCATAAGAAAGAACAAAATGCATTTTGCTGCAACATGGATGCAGCTGGAGGCTGTTATCCTAAGCAAATTAATGCAGGAACGGAATACCAAATATGCAGTATTTACTGCATGTTCTCACTTATAAGTGGAAGCGAAACATTGAATACACATGGACACAAACAAGGGAATAATAGACACTGTGGCCTACTTGAAAGTGGAGAGTGAGAGAGGGGAGAGGATTGAAAAACTACCTATCAAGTATCATGCTCATTACCTGGGTGATAGCTTATCTGTATGCCAAACCCCCACAATGTGCAATTTACCCATATAACAAACCTGCCTATGTACACCTTGAAACTAAATTAAAAGTTAGTTGGAAAGAAAATGAAGAACAAGGAGTCCTTTACCATATGCCATACAGGTATGCCTTCTGGGGGGCATGCATAGAGTTGGAGAGGGTGAATAAGTAAAAGATATCCATCACTTGGAGTTTATGTTTGCAGGCTCTAGATCAGAGCTATCCAATAGAAGTTTCTATGATAATGGAAACGTTCCCTACCTGTGTTGTCCAACATGCTAGCCACTAGCTACATGTCGCTACTGAGTCCTGGAAATGTGATTATGAACTTAGGAATTGAATCTTTAATTGTATTTAATCTCAGTTAATTTTAATTTAAATAGCCACATATAAGTAGTGCCTGTTATATTGGACAGCACAGCTGTGGATGGATTTCTGTTTTCCTTCATGCACTGGCTACAGTGTACTTTGCTGCACTGTTATGAGATCTTTTGTTCCCTGATTCTTTGAGTATGAAACAGATCATTTATTTCTGGGCATTCTGAGATAGTCTTTCTCTCTCCCCTTTGGTAGAAAGAACATCTGAAACCTCACAACCTCTAAGAAGCATACCTTCCAGGCCTTGTTTTATGACTTTGCCTAATGCCAGCTTCATAGCCCATCTTGGATCTCTTCCACTTCCCTCCATATGACATTGCAGTTAGATGATAGTCTCTAAACTGAAGTAGAAAACCATTCCTGTTCATCTCCCACTTATGAGTGAGAACATACAGTGTTTGGTTTTCCATGGACACAGAGATGGAACAACACACACCAGGGCCTGTTGGGGTGTGGGGTGTGAGGGGTGAGGGGAGGGAACTTAGAGGACAAGTCAGTAGGTATCCAATTTTTTTTTTTTTTTTTCAGAAATAAACAGAGAAAAGAAAACCATTCCTGGTGTTTTCAGGGAGGATGGCTTTAGGAAGCTCTTGGAGCATACCAGCGGGGAGGGTGTCTGTTTTTTTAATCAGCCTAGATCTGGAGTCTCTGCTTGTTAGCTAAGACTCAACAGTGCCTGCCAGCCTTGATACTCTGGTTCAGAAGTCAGTATGTGCTACCAAGAATATTATTTTTATCAGTTTCCTTTCATGCTATAGTTAATAAAACTTTTGCTTAGAATTTGAGACTTGGTTGATTATGTTTCTTAGCTCCAAGAGTGTTCGTGTATGTAATTGTCCCTTGGTATCTGTGGGGAATTGGTTTCAGGAACCCCATAGATACAAAAATCTGTGGCTATTGAAGTCCCTTACATACAATAGCATATTAGTATTTGCATATAACATAAGCCCATCCTCTAATATACTTCAAGTCATCTATAAATTACTTGTAATACCTAGTGTAATGTGTTATGTAAATATAATAGTTGTTATACTGTACTTTTAAACATGTTTTATTTTTTATTTTTTATTTTTTTCCTTTTAAATATTTTTGGTCTGTGGTTGGTTGAATCTGTGGATATAGAGGGCTGACTGCATTTTGGTGGGAAGCTGAGAGAGGTCATATCAAGGATGGCTACGTGGGTTCTTTTACCTCCAGAGCCTCCCCTCACCATTTCTTTTTTAAGATTGTCACTGTTGCTGTTGAAAACAGGTCATGATTTTGAATGTGCATAATCTCAGGTCCGATGCAGAATTAATAGAAATTGCTTGATTTTCACACAGAGACATTAATTACTATTTGTTTTTCATTTGCATTCACAGGTATCTGTGGAAGGAAATTAGCATACTTTGTTGTTAGGCCATTATTAAAATGGCAGTTGGGAAAATATTTGAAAAATATTGTCCTTCTTTTTTTCTGTTTTCCTCTCTGGCATTGATGTTATTGCTTTTTTTTTTCCAATCTTGTCTGTAACTTACATTTGTTGCATGATTTTGAAATTCCAGATAAGTAATGAAGAACATTTTGGGATGTTGGTACTTACAACAAAATCTGCAGTGCCAGAACTGGAGCTCCCTAATGACTTTTGCATTTGTGCGTAAACCAGTCTAGCTGTTCAGAGCTGGTGAATCAGAGGCACCTGTGAAATAATAATTCATTGCTTAAACCTTTGGAGGGACACATCCAACGCATTTAGCTGGGTGCTTCCTGAAATTGGTATCTGCTTCTAGTTGAGCTGAGAAGGCCAAACAAAGGAAAATTGCAGTCTTTTCATCAATGTACTAACAAAGAATCCTGGAACTGGAGTTTGACAACCAGGATTCTTGGCCTGGTGATGCCCCTGAGGAGCTGAAGAAACTTAGTTGAGTCACTTTATCCTTTTATCTGTCAAAATGGGACTCACTCCAGTGTCTTGGATCAAAAGGGGTAAAGAAACTTGGTAGCTCTGAAAAATCATATAGATTTAGCAGGTGGCTTCAGCTACAATTTCTAGTTCTTTTCTTATTCAGTCTTTTGCTATGAGGGTAAGATTTGGCCCCACTTTTCATGTGTACCCATACTCTATGCAGCCACACTATGCACTGGCATGGGTGGGCACTGCCAAGAGTTTCCTGTTCCTCTGTGTTCCTCCTGTGACCTTGAGCTCCATTAAGAAAGACAGTCTGGGAAAAGAAGAGCCTTCCTTTTAATCAGTATTAGAAAAATTAATTAATTCAGTAAGTTCATTGAACATCTATGTTCATGGTTCCCATTCTTAGGGAACTCACACTCTAACACAGTTAAGGATATGTGTATTTCCCTCAAAGATGGGAAGATATGAATTGGTTAATTGATTGATTGGTTGATTGATTAATTCATTCAATAATCATTTGTTGGGCCTCTTATGTACCAGGCCCTATGCCAGGCACTGGTGATTAGAAAGTGAATACGGTAAGATACCGATCTTTAGAGTTACTGAACTCTTCATATGCTGTGCATATGAATCCCTAGAAAGTTGTCATACATTCAGAGTTCAGGATACTCCCTGCTTTGATCAGGCATCTGAGTTTAGAATCTGCATTTTGAACAATCTGGAAACACTGCTCTGGGGAATGCATATGCAGCAAGGGACATATATGCAAACATACACATGCACACAGACACACAAAAACACACATGTACACAGACACACATACAACACACATGCATATATAGCCAACCTCACAGAAACTCACAAATGCACACAGACACACACACACATACACATGTACACACACATAAAAACACACATGCATATATACCCAACCACACAGAAATTCACAAACACAGATACACACACACACAAACACATGTACACAGACAGACACACATAAAACCACACATACATATAGTACCCAACCACACAGAAACTCACAGATGCAGACATACACACACACACTTACACGCACATACAAACACATGATCACAACCACCTGCATACACATACACAGGAACAGACGAAATCAGTGTGGGATAACCAGGAAATATTTTTCAGAGCAGGATTTCAGCTACTTAGGGGAAACAGGCTTCTTAATTTCACCTGGCTTCCTGGGCCCCTCCTACATTCAGCCAAGAATTTCCTGTCCCAGGCAGTGAAACTTGGACATAGATTAAAAAAAAAAAGTTCCAACAAAAAAAATTAAGTTCACACCTCACTATAAATATGCATATTTTATAGAAAAAATATAGATACATATTATTATAAATTATACCATAAACTTGGTTCCCTTCACTGAAAATTTTTTGGAAAGAAATCTGCTTTAAATTGCTGTATTATTTCACACTATTTTTTGGCATGTCACCATTTATGTAACTGATAAATTATTTTTGGATTCAATTTTAGTAATGGCTACTTGCTACTGGCTATTTACTAAATACTATTTACTAAAATTGAAAATTTACTTTATGGCAAGTATCATGCAAAGCACTTTCCATGCATTATTATTACATTTAATCTTTGCAGCAGATTTATGAAGTATTACTATTTTTCCCATTTTGCAGCTGATGCAACTGAGGCTTAGAGGTGAAGTGTCTTGCCCAAGATAGCACAGTAAGCAGTGGCATTTCTAATTTTCCCACTCTTACGCATGGCAGTAAAATGCCCATCTTTGGACATAAGCCGTGGTCCCTGTGCTTGATTTTTTTTCTTATAATCAGATCCTGAAAGGGGACTGCTGTGTGATTCTGTGCCCCATCTTGGGCAGACCCTGCTTCCTAACCTTTTCTCTTTCCTCAGTTGCCCTCATTGCCCCAGGATCCCAGAGTTTTTCAGGCTCCACAAAGACTATGCTCTTTCCTTCCTTCATTTCTGTGACTACCTTTCTGCTGCAGATATAACGAGGTGAGTCTGGGCTCCAGGGACCCCCCATCACCCACTTAGCCTCCGACGTCTCTTTGGAAAGCCACATGTAAAGGCCAATAAGATCAGGTCAGGGTGACACCGTGACAAGATGTCAGCACCTATGGCTGTACCTGGATTGTGACAGGCACCTGGGGAAACTTTCTCTATGACCCCTGGGTGGTGACTGACAAACAGCATCAGTCACCAGAACAGTGGGGCCATAACCAGAAGGAAATGTTAAAGGCGGCTGCGAGAAAGCCCCCAGGCCTCCTGCCACTGTGAGCCCCTGGGACACTGGCAGTGAAGAGACTTTCACAGGCAGAGGCAGCGGAAACTGGGATTGCCTTTGCAGAATAAGAACTGGTTAGTGCTAAATGCTCATCCTCACCTCTGGGAAAGCGATCTCTCACAAGGCAGTTTGAAGATACTTGGTTCAGAGCCAACAAACATTTACTGAGCACCAACTGCATGCCACTGTGGCTGGGATTAGGGTCCGCAGGCTCTTGTGGGACACAGGGGAGGATTGAATGAAGGAATGGAATGTGGGGGCCTCTGGAGCATTTTTCTAATTGGGATCATTTGTCTCCCTGCAAGTCTCAGGCCCTCATTTGGACTTGGCTGGGTATTGTGTGGGCAGGGGAGAGGGGTGGGTATTGGGGGAGGAAGTCATCATGAAATTAATTCTCTGCCTCTCCTCTCTGGAATGTCAATAATGTGCTGAGAACAGTGGGGAGTGCAGTTGGCTGTCTGTGCTCCCTTCCCAACCTGGGCTCAGAGCCTCTGAGCCTCCTGACTGTTTTGGGGCTTCTAGGTCTCCAGTCTTGTGACATCCCACTTATTGTATGCTACTCCCCTACTGGAGAATACAGTTATGTTCCCTACTTTCATCATCCTCCAGGAGGAGACATGGCCTGTCCATTGCCAGGGTTTTCATCATTAAGACTCTTACAGGTCATTGGATGGGATATCTGCTATTGGCGACAAAGTCCATCTGCTTGTATTCCAAGTGACAACACTCTGGCCAATAAGGGGCCAGGTGCCCGATCACTCTGCCCAAGGCTCACCCCAGCCACATGTTCATGTTGCCTTGCTCTAGTCCCACTGACTTCTTTTTCTCTGCAGCCAGCCTCTGAAAGGGCAAGGCAGCTGGGCCTTTATGTTACCATGTACTGGAATGCTCAACCACAGCCTTGCAATAGTTCCCATTTAGATTTGTCTCAAACTCATGTGACCTTATGTGTGTACACTCTCATGGAAGGAAAAGGGCCTTCCCATGCTCGATTCAAACATTTCCATTTTATGGATGGGGCAGCTGCAGTGTGGATAATTCAGGTACTTAGTTGAGATCACACAGCTAGAGCCAGGAGTGTCTCGTAGACCAGTGCCTTCTCGGACTCCCCATGAGGGCAGGCACACCCAAGCTTTGCTTTATTCTCCTAGGAGTAAGCATGGGTTTTTTTGGGCTCTAGATCTGCAGACATAGACTGCAGGTGCTTCCCCCTGTGTCTGATGCTTATAGAAATCATAGAGAAAAGTGTATGGCATATGGGGCACTCTTTATGTTGTGTGGAGGAGAGTGTTCCAGTCCCAGTCTTCTGCTCCAGAAAGCTCTGAGCCAATGGCTGAGTGAGGGAGGCACTCAGTAGAGAGTGAGGGGAACTCCTTGGATAGTAGGAACTGCAGGACTTTGAGGATGGAGATGATAAGCTGGGAAAAAAGAGGGCTGTTCTCATTCTGTTTGGTGTCTATAATTGTTTACAATTGAGATGGTGAGGACATCTTCAAATTTACGAGTACCAGAATGAATCAATCAATCGATAGGTCTATATAAACATATCTATACCTATGTATATAATTTTTTATATCATAAAAGTAACATATGCTTGGAAAATGCAGAAAATAGAAAAGGAAACACGTATACTTTTGACACATAGAGAAACATTATTAACCTTGTAGCTACATGCCCACAGTTCCCTATATATTGTTTTACTCAGTGGAGCTCATAGAGAGTCTTATCTTTTCATATCCCTGCTTGTCTCACTTAACAAGCCCATTTCATGTTATTATAAGTTCTTTCTCAACAATTTGCCTTTTGGTTACATACTATTTTGCTATTGTTTGTTTAAGGACTCAATGAGTATCAGACATTTGGGTTATTTCTATTTGTGTGTGTGTGTGTGATAATGTGGTAATAAAACCCATCTTTGTACCCAGAGCTTTTATACATAAATATCTAATAATCATTATTATACCTCAGTAGCTATCAGAGATCTTAATGCTTTTAAATTCTTTTCAGGAGACTCCTAGAAATGAAGGACACCTTCATCACAGGTTGATCAAGTTCCTAATATACTGCCAAGTCATTTTTTAAAAGGTTGGTTCCAATTTTCCATCCCACCAGCACTGTTTGAGAGGTGCCTAAAGGGGCACCTGAGTACCTACCCAACAGATACCAGCACATAGTGTTGAGGAGGGTGGGCTCGGAGCTCAGACTGTCCAGGTTTGCACCGCGGCACCTCCAGCTTAGTGATTTTGCAGCCTGAGGCAAGCCATTTAGGCTCTGTTTTTTTTTTTCATTTATAAAATGGAGATGTTATAGGACCTCCCTCATAGTGTTGCTTCAAGAATTAACTGTTATTGCACACAACACACTAAGAGTGGTGCGAATAGCAGGCACTCAACAACAACAAATAATAATAATAATAATATGGGAATTGCCAAGGTCTCAAGGCCCAAGTCCTTGGTTCATGCTCCTAGAAGACACGTGGAGGAAGGGCTGACCCTGTGCTCAGATGGAGTCAGAGCACATGCCCTCTCCTTGTACATTCTGCTGAACAAATTCTTATAATTTAATCATGACTTTTAATGTTTGAAATGGTGGCTTTTACATTTTACTGAAGCGCTATTGCCGGCTGCTCTGTGTTATACTCCCTGTTTATATTGCAATGCAAATTATTCCTGGTGGAGAGTTTACAAACTGCACTTCCATTATTAATAAGGTTATGATTTCCCCCATTCCACTCTTATCTCTATTGCTTGTGTAATACATAATTCATGCTCACTACCCTTCTCTGGTCTCAGTGCCAGGGCACAGTGGTCTCTCTCTCTCTTTCCTGATGATGGCAATTTGTATTCACTGAGAGTATAATGACCATGTCCCTAGCTTCAGCTCTCTCTAAAGGTGTTCTCTGGAAGGGCTCAAACGCAAAGGTAATAGAAGCCCTGGACCATTTATGGCCAATCTTGAGTTCCAATTCTATTTGAGCTTTGAGTCCTAGGCAGACACATGCAGGACTTCCCAGGGCACTAAAATGGAATTTGCCAGTCAGGAAAAAAGTGGTACCTTGGTTGAGGATGGGACAGACGATTGCTGATAGGACTGCAGTGTCAGGGAGATGGATCAGTGCAGCCTGGACCAGCTGGCTTCTCACTAGCAGGGTCTGAGTGTGTTTCTGGATAAGACAGAGTGTTGGTTCTCACCTCTTACCTGTTGAGTGTGTCTTTTTGTGGATAGGCAGGTAGGCAGGTTTTCACAATCCCAGCTTGAAATTTGAGAGTCTGCCCTATCCTTTCCCATTAAGAATAGCCACTGAGGCTGAGTCCCATAAGCAAGTCCCAGAATGGGGTAGGACAGCCACCTGCTTAGGAGCGGGCCTCATTTGCACATGCCTGAGCTTAGGAACTGAAGACAGGACAGACTTCTCTGGAAGCTCTGTGTGCTTGGTTCGAGTGAGTGTGGTCAGCCAGAGGATCAGGAAGGTATCAGAGGAAACTGACACGAGGAAGTGGAGGACACTGCATAGGCTACTTAGCCCCCAGGACTGAAGCATCTGGTGTCCGGACGATTGTCCTCGTAAACTGCAAGGCCAGGCCCTCTCAGCTTGGGGGACAAGCCCAGCACAATTGCACCACCAGATGGAAAGAAAATATTATTTGATTAAAATTTCCCAAAACTTGGAAGCCCTCCATTTTCCTAGAGGGGAGGGTCCTGAAATTTCTGCACATTCTTTAGGAAACTGTTCTTTCTCACCTCACTAGTCATTGCCCCACTAGTGCTGACCCTGTCACTGTCTTTAGCTTAATGCCTAAGTTCCTAAGAGGCACTCCACCCGTGGCAACACCTCCAGCAATGTAACTTCCCTATGTGAATAACTCATTCTCTTCTGTGAAGCCTGGGTCCAACACTCCTGGGGTGGGTGGGGGATATTAGCGATACGCAGTGTCAGCGACAGAGCTTCTCTGGCTGATGAGGGACAGCAGGGGCCCAGGGTGTGGGCTGAGCTCACAGGTTATTCTTTTCCAGGATCTCCTAGCAGTGCCCAGAAGCTGGGAGCAGCCTTCATTCCCCTCTTGCTGGAAAGTCATAATTCCCACAATTCAGGGCTCATGATTCCCCTCTACTAAAAGTCTTAATGTATGCCACCTGATGGGCCAGCTACCCTGGGTGGAGTCACAGAGGAACCCCTTGGAGATGTTGCTGGGCTATTGTCTTCCCACAGAGCCACCTTATACCCTGACATCAGAGTGTCCACCAAATCCAAGAGAGCCCCAGAGCCTGTTTCTGGAGGCCGTGGTGGGGCACTCTGGGGCTGTTTCCTCACCACGTCCCTGACATGAACCTCTCGAGAATACTCAGCACCTACTCCGCATTTCCCCACAGGCTTTGAACCCCATCCTCTCCTGGCTCAGGGTCTCCACTTTCTCTTTCTTCTGCTCATCACAAAAGCATGCCCACAGTTACCGAAGCACACAGACATACACACAAGCAAATACAGGTGCATACATCACACACATACACACTCACACACAGAGGAATGTGTGTAGAAATGGCAAACCCAGGTCCTCAGGAGTGGAGGCAAAGCCACACACAGGCACATATTCCTACTCCCACCAATCTGCATGAGAGCACACACACACACACACACACACACACATGCACACACACACACACACACATATCTGGACACTTGTGCACCCACTATAAAAATATATAGAGGCACACGAAAGCATGCACTATACCAGAAACAAGGGCATAAACACACACAGATGCAGGCCATGCTCACTTTCAGGAAAGTGGGCATCTTCCCCAACGCTGGGATGCTCCATAAACCACTACCGACGTCTTCAGACTCACTCATACTTCCAGGGCCCCGAGTAACCCACTGAATCATGAAGCACTTTCCTGTTTAAGTTTATTTTCTTCTGGAAAAAGGGAGCTACTTATTTCCAAGAAGTGGAGCCGGGGGAGTCTGCTGAGCCACTCTGTGGCTGGGGATAGCATGTTGGCATCCTTTCCTCCTGAAGCGCTTTGTTTACACAGATCCTGTCTCTCCTGGCTTCAGGGCCCTAAGAGCCACTGCCTCTGCCTCTGTGCTCCACCAGGGCGAGTTGGGTGTTACAGCTGCAGTTTTCACAGCTTCTATTTATTGGCCATTTACTATACCCCCTCAACCATTGGACAGGATCTGGGAATGACTTTTGCTACCATCTTTGCGTGTCTTTGTTGCAGTGAACCCCAAGTTTCTCTTCAAAGAATGAGTATGTCAGTATGTTCAGCTCTCTTATTCTGTAATTCTCTATTTTAAAGTTTAACTTCCTTGTAATTCTAGTAAACAGCCTTCTCCACCGGTTCATCAGTGGTTCACATCTGCTCCTCCCACCTCCCCTGACTCATCCGGTCACCTGATCGACCCTGGCTGCCTACTCTGACCAGCCTGTAACCGTCCATCCTGCTAAAACACCCACCCTGCCACTCCAGCTCGGACCCCTGCTCCTTTTAAAATAGTCAATCAGGATTAGTCTAGCTTGTGTGGTCTAACCCTAGCCAATAGGGGATGACACAGCAGCAGGGACGACACCCCCCCCATCATCCCTTGTCCAAGCGTGCAGTGGTCATCATTGCTCCATCCGTGGGCCCCGCACCCTTCTATAGAAGTAAACTGCCTTGCTAAGAGGACATCTGTTCAAGTGTGGTATTGAAATTTTACTTATAACATCTTAATTCCTAGATGTAGGAACTGACAGCCAGCTTAAAGATTGTTCTTTATTTTTATTTTTTATTTTTTTATATTTTATTGGGTTTTAGGATTTGGGGTACATGTGAAGAACACAGAAGATTGTTGCATAGGTACATACATGGCAATGTGGTTTGCTGCCTTCCTCCCCATCACCTGTATCTGGCATTTCTTCCCACGCTATCCCTCCCTAACACCCCACCCCCCCCACTGTCCCTCCCCTAGGTACCCCCCACAGACCCCAGTGTGTGATGCTCCCCTCCCTGTGTCCATGTGTTCTCTCTTTAAGGCCCCTCAGGTCTGGATGTAAACAGTCTCCTTTGACTACCTGAAGCAATGACTCTGTGCTTTGTACTCTGCTTTACATGAATTAACCCCCAGGATAGGGTTTTGTGCTTGCTTTGTTTGCTGTTAACTCCGCAATAACGGGCACCAGCAAACAGTAGGAGCGCAAGGAATCTTTGTTGCATGGATTATCTAACCTGATGAAACAACCCTTGGAGTTAAGCAATATTCTTTTTCTCAGCTTATAGATAGGGCAACTGAGGGTCAGAGGAGAAACAAGCCCTCACCATAGTTAGCAAGTGGAATAAGGAATTGAACCCAGGTCACTGGCCTTGCAGTACAGGCTTGTGAAAACTGTTGTATACTCTTAAGGGAGATTGAACTTGCTGGTTAGAGGGGTCCTTAATCTTTGGAACCATGTTGCTTGTGATTTATGTCACAGCTATTTTAATGTTAATGGAGAGCTAGCCTAATGCACAGAAAGTGAACCCCATCATCTGGGTTACTGGGTCGCTCCTCTGGCTGGTTTCACTGGCTTTTCAGGTTTCCCTATTGTCTAGCCAATCCTCGATCCTACTGAGGGCAGCCTAGGATCACAGGCTGGAGTTTCTTACATTGGCAAAAATGTACCTGAACCAAGTCCAGCTTTGTTTCTGCACTGGGCCCACCATGCAAGTCTCATCCTTGGGACCCCAGTGATTGTGTGATGATGAACATTCATTCATTCATTCAGCACATATTTACTGAACATCTCATGTCATGGGTCCTATGTCAAACCCTGAGGAAAGTGATTTGAATTGGATACAGTCAGTGCCCTTGAGGGGCTGCAGTCTCATGGAGAAGACAGTCCTGGGATCAGATAAACCCTGGGACACAGAATGCAGACATTAAGGAGGTCTGAATGCCTAGAAAAGAGAGGAATTCATCATCTAACCCAAAGATGATCAACTACAGTGAGCAACAGAATCACCTTAAAATGTAGATTCATAAGCCCCAGATATTGTACTTCAGAGAGTCTGGGGAGAGGGCCATAAATCTACATATTTAACTATTTCCCCAGCGAATTCTGGCACAAGTGGTCAGGGTGGAAGGACAAAACTTTGAGAAAATCTGTACAAAGAAGTCAGAGAAAGTGTAAGTTTTGCCAACAAGCAAGAGGAGCAAATACCTTAACAAGTTATAAAGTAATAAAAAATATGTTTATTGTGGGAATAATCAAATGATGAAGAAATAAATGATATAAAAAGTAAGAACGAGGCTGGGTGTGGTGGCTCATGCCTGTAACCCCACCACTCTGGGAAGCCAAGGCAGATGGATTGCTTGAGGTCAGGAGTTCAAGACCAGCCTGACCGACATGGTGAAACCCCGTCTCTACTAAAAATACAAAAATTAGCTGGGAATGGTGGCAGGCATCTGCAATCCCAGCTACTCTGGAGGCTGAGGCAGGAAAATCACTTGAACCTGGGAGGTGGAGGTTGCAGTGAGCTGAGATTACGACACTGTACTCCAGGCTGGGCAACAGAGCGATATTCTGTTTCCAAAAAAAAAAAAAATAATTATTAAAGTTAGAATGACCCATCCAAGTAACCACTATTCTTAGTTTAGTTTGCGTCCTTTCAGGCATTTTTCTGTTAACATCCAGCATATGGGTAAAATTCTCAGGTGCCTAAATCTGTCTGTATCTTTAGCTAGGGCTACATCTGTCAACCCCGTCTAAGTGTTTACAAATAGAGGTCCTGGGCACCACCATCACTGTGGGCTCCACTCATGCCAGGACAAATGCTATGACCCCTAAGATGCCCTAGTAAACAAAAGGGTCTTCTCATTTTGCTCTCCTAAGGTCCAAAGAACCCTCCCTCCTTATCTGCAATATCTTTTTAAGAAAAATGATAAAAAAGATACAGATCATTATGTCTAATTTTATTAATAATCTTTATTGACTATAATATGCATATATGCACATATCCTATGTGTACAGCTATTGCTGAGCTTTCTCAAACTGAATATACCTATGGGACCAGCAGCCAGATCAAGACAAAGAATGTGACCAGCACCCTATTCATTCTCATTCTTTACATACCCTCTTGCCTCAGGACTCAGGCATGAGAATTAGGGGCAGAACAAAGGATGGATGAGAGGTCCAGACACTATTGTCGTCTAAAGTAGCTCCATCCTCTCTTCCTTTAGAATCATTTCTCTCCTGAGATGTTCATCTTACGTTTGTTTCTGGTGGATGCTTCCACCGGGTCAAGTAAACAGGGACAAGGCTTGGCCCCAGCAGGGTCCCAGGTACAGAGCTGATGGCTCTCAGCAATGGCCAGACAGCTGGTCCTAGGAGATCAGCAGTTCTAAGTGACCCTCACAGGGGCCCACATGCTGTTGATCTGGTCTCAGTCAGTTCTTGAAACATGGTCTTCCTGCTGCCACCTTGCACAAACGAGGCCCTGGCAATGCCTGCCCGAGGTTGCTTTGAACTTGGGGTCTATGTCTAAATTGGGGTCTTCTTACTTCCACCTCTTGTACCACCTCCTTTCAGATCTTGGGGAACCTTCGAGGCTTGATTCTTCTTGAACTATCGGTAGCAATTGACCTTGCTAACTCATTGTCCTGTGGCTAAAGATTTTTATTAATTATTATTTATTATACATATATCTTCTTTTAATTTCAAAAGGAGTGCATGTTTGTGAAGCAAATATATTCGCTATAAAGCAATGTACAAAGTGAAAAATGAAAGTCTTTCCTATTTGCTCATCATTCCCTACTCCCACTACCCAGGGAAACTACCATGAGAAATGATGTGCATACCAGATTTCTCTCTTTATTCTTTTCTTGGTTTTTGCCAAAAACTGGATCATATAATCCAATTTTACAGCTATTTTTCAGCCTTAACAAAATAACATGCACATCCCTCCAAATCAGTCCGTATGATTTCACTTCATCCTTTTTAACAACTTCTTAGAATTCACCACTTTGGATGTGCCATAAATGACTTAGCTGTTCTGTTTTTTGGGGGCTTTTAAATTGTCTTTTATTTTTGGTATGAAAAATAAGTCTGGAGTAAACATGTTTTATGTTTATATTTGTCCAAGTAGTTTGATGGAAAAGAATTCTGGAAGTTTGATGGCTGGGGTGAAAGCACATCTGCCTTTTAAATGTGTGCAGAATTTTAAATATGACACAATGTATGCATTTACCAATAGATTAATAAACAGTTCCTCCCCCTCTCTAACCACTGAGTATTTTAAATCTTTAACAATTTTTACCAGTTTATAACTGTAAAAGACTACCCTGTTTTAATCTGTGTTCCCCGAGAACTTAGCATCTTTCCATATTAATTTCTTTTAAATATGAACTAGCTCTTTTAAAGAAAGAGTTGAGAAATGAGGTTGCAGCATGCTCAAGGAATAGGGAGAAGGTGTGTGAGTCTGGAAATCAGGGTGTATGGGTGGAAAAGTTGGCGGAGGCCAGATCCTAAAAGATATGTGTGCCTGGTTTGGGCTTTACCTTAAAGGCAAAAGGAACCATCAAAGAATTTTAAGAAGGGAGGTGGGATGTGAAGATTTGTATGTTAGCAGCCCTGCAGAAGACAGCTTGAAAGGACTAAACTTGGAGGTTGTGGGATAGAGGTAATGGCTAGTTTTGGGGATAGATAAAATAAGCCAAGTTTGGGAACCTTATTGACTTCTTTGATGACACATTTGCTGTGGGACAGATGGATTGGTAGTAGGGGTTTGTCCCAAAAGAAGAGGGGTTAGGCCTTCTGTGGGAGTTCCTGGACCTTTCACAGTCTCTGTTTGACAAAGATGGCACCAGGCCCAGCACCATTAACAGAGACTTCTTCTGGATTTGGTCATTTGGATGCTGGAAGCGATGCCAGTGGGATCTTTTGAATGTAATGGGTTGTGGAGTTGGGCTTTCTTCTCTCCCCTGACAATGGCCACACCCATGCTTCTCCTATTGGATTTTGATCTGAGCTCAGCTGACTGCCTCTCATCTGAGATCCCATGAGATAAATCTGTGATGAGCCCTTAGCCCAGCCACTTACCTCTTTGGGGAGCATATGCTATGGTCCTGCGGGCTTAGGAGGTTTAACATTCAGTCTCTGCTCTTGAAGAGCTTAGAGTCAAACTGTGGAGAAAAATACTGTGCCATGAAACAGAGTTGTTCTGATCCCATGACTATAGAAAGACAATGCCCACAAATCCTTGGGATTTCAGCCTAAAGCAGGAGTGATGGTAGTTTGGGTCTATGTGCAAATGCATGTAAACACAGACATTTCACAGCCCACCAAGTACTCTCTTCTGGGTGATTCCAGTTTGATAACTCTTGCCTCTTAGACCCCTGCAATTTAATATGATTAAGGCCAGACCTTTTATTCTTCTCTCTATGACCTCAATCTAAACCTATCTAAGCCTTCTTCACTTTTGGTACAATGGCACCATGACCCACTCACTCAGCCCAACCAGAAAGCTGACAGTCTCTTGATCAGGATAGACGTCTCATAGATCATTCCTCCTAAATATATGCACAATCTTTCCACCTCTGCCTATTTTTATCATCCTCCTGATCCAAGCCATCACCATCTCTCAGCTTAAAAAACACAACAGCCTTCTAATTGGTCTCTGCTCTTCCATTCTTTCCCACCTAAGTTCCATTCTCCAGGCAGCAGCTGTGTGATTAAAAAACAAAACAACAAAACATAGCTGGATCCTGCCACTCATGTGGTTAAATCCCTTCAATGGCTTCCCATTTCGATGAGAAAAATAACCCAAACTTCTTGCCTAAGAGGATCTGTTTGATCTGGACTCTGATAACCTTTCCAACTTCATCTGGGACCAGTCTCCCTAGCTTGCTATTTTCACTTCCTCAAGCAAGTCAGCCTCCTTCCCTGTCCATTGTCAGTGCTCTTCCTTATGTCTGAAACCCTCTTTCACATGGGTTCCAGATATTCCTGTGTGGGAGCCTCATTGTTCTTAAGGCTGCAAGACAGGCATTTCAAGACTACCCAATGTAAGGAGGGGACCCTCTTATTCTTGAATCTCAGCACCCTGTTTTCTTCATATTGTTTCTTTTTCTTTTTCTTTTCTTTTCTTTCTTTTTTTTTTTTTTGAGACGGTGTCTCACTCTGCTGCCCAGGTTGGAATGCAATGGTGCAATCTCGGCTCGCTGCAACCTCTGCCTCCCAGGTTCAAGCGATTCTCCCTGCCTCAGCCTCTGGAGTAGCTGAGATTACAGGTGCCTGCCACCATGCTCAGCTAATTTTTGTATTTTTAGTAGAGACAGGGTTTCACCATGTTGGTCAGGCTGGTCTCGAACTCCTAACCTCCCATGATCCACCCACCTTGGCCTCCCAAAGTTCTGGTATTATAGGCTCAAGCCACCGTGCCTGGCCCAGTCTTCTTTTTGTTGAGTTACAACGTGCATAAAGTACCTCAGGTACTCTAATTTTAAGTGTGCAGTTCAATGATTTCTACATACATACTGATATGTACACATTCCTATAACATCACCAGATCCCTCATAGCGCTCATATGTTTACTACTGCTTACCTGATTTGCAAAGACGAAAGATTTGATCACACATCATTAGGGTACAATTGCAAGGAAACAGATACTGACTGGTGGCTGGATGGATATATTCTTACAAACCATTTGGAGGGCAATTTTACAGTTTCTATTAACTTTTAAAATGCATGTTTCCATGGAGGCAACAAATTTTCTTTTAGGAATCGATCTTATGGAGACACTTTTACATGTGTGTGAAGATGAGTGTACAAGATATGCATCACAGCACTGTTGATGGTGAGAAAATATTAGAAACACCCTAAGAGTCGCTGTACAGGTGGCAGATGATAGAAATTTCAGCTTATTTGTGTAAGGTAATACTGTGGAAGCTGTTATCAAGAATGTTTTGGGAAAATCTTCAAGCTATACCAAATGGGAAAAGGTGCAGAACGACACACAGAGAGTCCTCTCATTTGTATAAAAGAAGGATATGTTTAGCTTCTGTCTGGAAGGAAACCCAAGAAACTGGTAATAGTTGTTACTTCTGGGAAGGAGAATTCAGGAACTCATGTTCTGAGTGGGAGGGAGATGTTTTGACTTTTTTTCTCCCATGGATATGTAATACCTTTTAAAAAATAAGTAAATAAATAAAGTCTCTGGACTCCAAGGGAAAGTGTGTAGGGGGAAACAGGCTCTCGCAGGCCAGGCTAGGGCTGTGGGGATAGCTTGGCCTGGGTTAGTCTTCAGAAGCACAGAGGGGACTGGTTGGCTGAGAACTTGGCTTTCATGGGGCCCTTTTGGGGCCTGCCAGGGAAAAGCAGCTGCCCACAGCTGCAGTGGATGTTCTGTTGGATATTTGTGGGAATCCAGACTCAACCTTCCTCTCCTAGGGCTTGCGGTGTGGGGGTGCCCCTGCCCATCTTCTCAGTGATTCCCTTTACCCCTTGTCTCAGATAACCAACTACATGGTCAGTGCCCTTCTTTGAGATGCGGACATTTGTAAGTTGGCAATTTTTAAAAATAGAGAGGTTGAACTCTAGAACAAAAACATGCTACAGCAGGCAACCAGCTGTCCCTCGGAAAGACCCTGGATAATCTTAGCAAGGGTCTTAGTGAGGCTTGGGCATAAGCAAAAGATGGATTTGAGTCACTGCTCAACCATTTTGGAGCTTTGCATCCTTGGGCAGCTCAGCAGAGTGATCTGTGCCCGGTTTTCCTTTGTGAACTGGCATCAGCTGGCCTGCCGTGATTCCTGAGGCCCATTTGTTACCAGTTACAAACCAGTAATGTCTGTCTACCTGTTCTGTGACAGGCGAGGGCTGTGCAGAGGGGCCATTTGCATTATAGAATATGTTGGTTTCCTAGGGCTGCCATAACAAATGACCACAAACTTGGCTTAAAACAGCAGAATTTTACTCTCTGTTAATTCTGGAGGGCAGAAGTCTGAAATCAAGGTATGGGCTGGGCCCTACATTCCCTGGAAATTCCAGGAGTGGATTCCTGCCTTCTTCTTCCAGCTACTAGTGGTGTCCACATTCCCTGTGGCTGCAGCACCCCAATCTGCCTCTGTCTTCACGTGGTCTTTTTTACGTCTCTCTGTGCGTCACCTCTGGATATCTCTTATAAGAAAACTTGTCAATGTACTTAAGACTCGTGGATAATCCAAAATGTTCTCATCTCCAGATCCTTAACTCAATTATATCTACAAAGACCCGTTTTCTAAGTAAGGTCACATTCATCGGTTCTAGGGGTTAGGACATGGACATATCTTTTAAGGGGGCACCGTTCAAACAACTGCATAGAATAAACAAGAAAAGTAGGGGTGGAAGCTCCCAGGTAAGTGCCAAGGTGCCACCTGGCCTGTGTCCTGGGCTGCGGTGGTTCACAGACGGGGACAGGTCGAGTCTGACGGTGTCCGAGCCATGTGGCATGGCCATAATTTTGACCTCAGAAAAGACTGCTGTTGTGTTTCCATTCATCTCTCCTGACCCCTCTCTATCTCTTGCTCTGCCTCCCAATCAAACTAACACCAACCTTACTTTATGGGGCTGGGAGGTGGAACAGCACTAAGATGAAGTCCGTTTATTTAAAGCTTCACACACATTTGATGAACTAAATAAAGAGTGTAGCCTCATTAACAGTGTTTTACAAATGTCTGTCTTCTGGTTTTTATATTGTGTTACAATGATAAGATGTCACCATTGGAGGAAGCTTGGCAAAGGGTTCAAGGGACTCCATGTGCTATTATTGCAATGTGAAATGAGTCTACACTCATTCAAAGTTAAAAAGTTAGAAAAATAAACTCATGAGTACTTGAAACCCCTGCAAGCAAAAAAAAAAAAAAAAAAAAAAAAAACAGCCTCTACAAACCTTTCTAGATTAGAAGGTAGAATAATATAACCTCCTCGACTGCTAGCAGGATGTGGGCTAATCCTCCTCCCAAGGTAGTCCGGGACCTCCTATTTCCAGGGCTGTGGGGAAGTGACTTCACCCTGGCCTAGTCTCATCCCCATCTCAGGCCTCCTGGGATCCTGTCCTGTGCAACCTCCTCCCTTGGAAGAGAGTTCTGCCAGGCCCTCCCCAAGCTTCCCCAGGCCAGGGCCAGTCCAGGTTGCAGACAGATGGCTGAGCTGTGCCAATGCCACCCCACCCCACAGCCCAGGCTGAGCTCTGATGTTGCTACCATGTGCAGACAGCTGTAGCTCCTGCTGGGCTTCTCCTGGTGCTTTCCTGGCAGGCAATGATGGCCTCAGTCACTGCCACCCTGACTCAGAGCAATGCTTGGAGCTCCTAGGAGGTGCCGCTCTGGCTTGGGGCCATCCCACCTTATCCTGACTGTGGCGTCATCGATGTATTCTCCTCCTCCTCCCCGGGGCAGGGTGCTCAGTGCCTGCTTTCGCCGCATGGCTGCCTCCAACTACCACTAGTCTGGGCAAGTTGGAGGCATCTTCCCTGGGCCACTCTTCTGGTTCTTTCCCTCCTCCCTCCTTGCCCACATGGAGTAAGTGAGTTCTGCACAGTGTGGCCGGGTGGCTTGGTGTTGGAGGGGTTATAAACGTGGAGTCCATGAACAGACTTTGGGGGTTCTGAAAACTCCCTGAATTTGCCTACAAGACGAATAGGCATTTTTTTTTTTCTGTGGGAGAAAATGACTCTCAGAAAAGTCCAGGATCCACAAGCAATGAAGCGTCTCTGAGGACAAGCAGGGGCTATAACATAACTGTTAATCATTTTGTTTCTGCCATCATCCTGCCTGGCTGAAGTACTATTTCTACCAAATTAGCCCATCTCCGTGCCTTGGTTTCCTCCCATGAAAAATGAATTAATTTATAAGATCCTATATGACAAATACTTGGTGTTGTAAGCAATAAATGAGAAAATTATATGATGTTTCTGACACAGGCCAGTAAGAACTCAATAAAGTGCTTTTATTATGATCTGCCCAGAGCATATATTATCTTGTTGCATGCTTGCAGCAGCTGGTATGAGAGTGGGATTAGCAATCTCCTTTGAAAGACCTCATTTGCCTAACATAAAAAGGCAGAGCTGGGATTTGAACCCACAGCCTCTTTGTTTTCTTCCACACTGTGTTTAATTTCTATTCCTCCCTTTACCGGAGTTCTACCTGGTGATCTGTCAAAACCCACCTCAAATGTCACCTGTCCTGGGAACCTTATCCCTGATCTTGTAGGTGTTTGTTGTCTTTCTGCATTTTGCATACCTTTATTATACTTATCTATCATTCCTGTCTTTGGAACTAGGTAAGGTCTGTGTCTAATGCATCTTTTTGTTCCTGTGCTCAGTTTGGTGCCTGGAATATAACACATGTCTGATGAGTGGGATGTCCTGTCTTCATTCCTCCTTCCTCAATCATTTCCTGCCCATTTATGGGGTGTGGAGTTGAGTGATCCATGTCCTCAAGGCACTCAAAGCCTGAGATGGGGCGACAACACATCCCCTGTGGGTGTCAGTCAGTTTCCGCCTGGACCACCGGTTCAAACCCACCATCCTCCAATGATGTCTGAGTAAGGAGTCAGAAACACCCAATAGACAATGAGGTCTTTTCTTCAGGCACTTCTTGATCATGAGGGATGACCTAATAGGAAAAGTATGAGAGTTGGGTATCTGGCCATTCTCCTGGGGATGCGCTAGGTGGCAGAAAGGAGTGGGCTTGACATTCCAGGACCTGCCTGAAGCCCAGGAGCACTCCAGCCAGTTTGCCCAGCATGTGGGCCCTGGCCTCCACTAAGGGTTCTTGGGTTTACAATATTCCTTCTGAAAATGGAAAGGCAAGGCTCCAGATGTTCCCCAAATAGCTGTTTAGTGACCTCAGACAGTGAGTCAGGACTCTGCATTCTGGTCCCTTAGGTGTGCATATGGAAAAGTTGGTTGTTAATTAAGGGTGGACTCTAGAGAAGGATGAAGAATGGGAGGGGCAAGGGAAACTCCACATTCAGTTCAGTGTTAGTTACTTTCTTGTTTCCTTTTTTGTTTGTTTATTTTTGTTTTTGAGACACGGTTTCAGTCTGTTACCCAGGCTGGAGTGCGGTGGCATCATCATGGCTCACTGAAGCCTTAAACTCCTGGGATCAGGTGATCCTCCCACCTCAGCTTCCTGAGTAGCTGGGACTACAGGTGCATGCCACCACACCCAGCTAATTTTTGTATTTTTTGTAGAGATGGGGTTTCGCTGTGTTGCCCAGGCTGGTCCCCAACTCATGGGCTCAAGTGATCTGCTCACCTCGACTTCCCAGAGTGCTATGATTACAGGCATGAGCCACCCTACCCGACCTTAGTTATTTTCTAACTAAAGTCTGCACCTGAGGGTCCATGTCCAAACTTGCACTCATGACTCTCCTCATAATCCCATTACCAAAGTCTTGCTCATCTTAGATTATCCACCCAGAAACCAAAGTCAACCTAACCCTGGCTGTTCCTCATCACCCCAAATCAAATTCATCACCAAAGTCTGTCTGTATTACCTCTAAAACATCTCGTAAATCCATTCTCTTCTTTCTGTCCCAATGGTCACCACTGGATTTTCTCACCATCTTCTCTCTCTAAACTAGTTTTAGAGCCCCTCATCTGATTTCTTTCATCAATCCCATCTCCCCATGATCCCCAGATATTAATTACAGAAAAGTTGGAACCAAGTTATACCTCTGGTTAAAAAATCTGTTAATGCTCATTGAATAAGACTCTTAAAATCTGTGACTTCCTGTCATGTACATGTTCCTTAATAAGCTGTACAAATATGGAACTTTAAGTTCCATAATTCACATTGCATAGTTAATAACATGCATGCTGTAGAGTTTGGAGTAGAATATACTGATGACTGCCACTTACTATAAAATGCATCAAAAAATAAGATGACCGGGTAAATGAACAGATGAAAGACTTGACAGATAATAGCAAAATGTTAGTTGTAAGATCTAGGTAGTGAGCATTTGAGAGTGCATTGTGCAACTCTTTTAACTTTTTTCTGTTTGGAAAATGTTATAACAAAATGTTGGGGAAATTTTCTTGAACAGGTTTATGTCAGAATTAAATCCAGTCTTTACCTTGGCCTGCCAGGCCCTGCCTAATCTCCCTGCCCTCTGCTGTGGATGCATCTTGAGCCAATCTCTATCATGTTTTGTGCTCCAGACAAACAGCTTCTCTGTCAGGTTTTTTTCTTTTTTTTTTTGAGTCAGAGTTTTACTCTCGTTTCCCAGCCTGGAGTGCAATGGTGCAATGGCAGAATCTTGGCTCACTGCAACCTTTGCCTCCTGGGTTCAAGTAATTCTCCTGCCTCAGCCTCCCAAGCAGCTGAGATTACAGGTGCCCACCACCATACCTGGCTAATTTTTTTGTTTTTTTTGGTATTTCAGTAGAGACAAGTTTTCACCATATTAGACTGATCTTGAACTCATTACCTCAGGTTATCCATGCTCCTTGGAGTAAGCCACCGTGCCTGGCCTCTTTCCTCTTGTTTTACAGTGTTCATAGTTATAATCACAATTTTAATATAGTTTATTGTGTAATTATAGGTTGAACTATATGAAATGCCATTTCTATAGGTGAGATGTTCAAATATTGGCAACTTAATAGAGCTCAAACAAATAATTGTTTGAGGATCACTGATATAATTTGGATATTCATTCCCTCCAAATTTCTTGTTGAAATTGAATCCCCAGTGTTGGGGGTGAGGTCTAGTGGAAGGTGTTTTGGTCACGGGAGTGGATCCCTCATGAATAGCTTCGTGTCTTCCCCATGGTAATGAGTTCTCACAACATGAGTTCACAAGAGAGCTGGTTGTTTAAAAGAGCCTGGCACGCCTCCCCTCTCTTCTTCCTTCCTGTCTTTCCATATAACACACTGGTTCCCTTGCCCTTTCACCATGATTGGAAGCTTCCTGAGGCCTATACCAGAAGCAGATGCTGGTGCCATGCTTTTTGTACAGCCTGTAGGACTGTGAGCCAAATATACCTCTTTTCTTTGTAGATTACCCACTTTCAGATACTCTTTTATAGCAATGCAAATCAGACTGAGACAACCACTCAACCCTAGACTCTGAGCTCAGTGCCTGGCAAATGGTAGATACTCCATATTTTCTTTTGAAAATTATTTCAATTGATTAATTGATGGACTGTCACCCATCTATATTTTTACCATCTAATCCCTTGACTGTGCATATCCCGAAGTGCTGAGAGTTGCCTAAGCATGCAGAATTTCACACTGTTTTCTGATTAAGCCAGTTCTTTGTCATAAAAGGGAAGTAAAGAATTATATCCCCCTAATAGAGATATCCCAATAAAGCATCTTACTTTTCCCAATTATCTGGTTAATGGGTGTAAGCTCTACTTCTGTTTTTCACAAACCTGGTTAGAGTGGAGCTTGAATGACTGATAGAGTTCAGGCAATTTCCAGAGCGCATCCCACCACTAAGAGAAAAAGAGACATTTTTAACTGAATCCCAGATGGGCTGCTTTTAAGTGCCATTAATGGGCAAGAGATAGCCTCTCTGATCCTCAGTTTTTCCATGGGTAAATTTACATAGTTAAGTTCACTTTCCAGAAGTGTGAAGACTAAATGAAGTAATACATGTAAAGTGCCAGAACAGTAAATTCTTTTTTGTTCTTCAACTTTTAAGTTCAGGGGTACATGTACAGGATGTGCAGGTTTATTACCTAGCTATACGTGTGCCATGGTGGTTTGCTGCACAGAACAATCCATCATCTAGGTATTAAGCCCAGCATCCATTAGCTATTCTTCCTGATGCTCTTCCTTCACCCACCACCTATCCCATCCTGACAGGGCCAGTGTTTGTTGTTGTTCCCTTTCATATGTCCATGTGTTATTATTTTTTGAGACGGAATCTCACTCTGTTGCCCAGGCTGGAGTGCAGTGGTGTGATCTCGGCTCACTGCAACCTCCACCTCCCAGGTTCAAGAGATTCCCCTGCCTCAGCCTCGTGAGTGACTGGGCTTATAAGTGCTCACCAACACATCTGGCTAATTTTTGTATTTTTAGTAGAGACAAGGTTTCACCATGTTAGTCAGGCTGGTCTCGAACTCCTGATCTTGTGATCCCCCCACACCAGCCTCCCAAAGTTCTGGGATTACAGGTGTTAGTCACTGCACCTGGCCAAGATTTTTTATACCTTTTTTTTTTTTTTTTTTTTTTTTATTTCTCTTCCATTCACAGTAGTCATGAACGGGCAAGAAGTAAACTTTAGCCTTGAGAGTATGCGGGAGCCACAGGCTGGAGATGTAGTATTGCATGTCAATCTTGTGCCCTTTAGTTCAATGTTCTGGTATTTTAGTTACTGTCGGGGAAACCAGTCAATGGAGACTGGGCACACAGTGCACTTCATTTCTAGCAGTGGGATACCCCTTATGTTATAAATGGACTGACACTAGATTAAGGAAAGATACTAATAGAACTCTTTGTAGATTAGAGTCTCAAAGACTCAGACCAATCCCATGTGGGTTATCATTTAGTAAAGTTTGAGCTCTTTACTGATAGGCTACAAATTGACCTAAGTATCTTAACAGCAAGCACAGGATTTACCCAACAAAAAGGTTTTGATATATGATTGAGGTATAAAGAAACACAAATCATCACAGAAATTCTTTAGTGATTATAGATGGTATTTTTATTGAACTAAAATTGGTGGCAACTTCTTCAGAGTACATACGTTAGCTACTTGATATACTATTAGACATTCTATCTAAAATTGGAATCTTTTGTTCTAATTACAAGCAGCCTCATCAATTGATTAGATAAACAACTTCAAACAAAGCAAACAAAAATGCAGAAACTTCTTAATTTGTCAATGGAAGATAATGGCCTTGTTGGAGGCCTTTTTTGGAGAGTTTCTCAGACTTGAGTATTCACAGAAAATACCTGGGGAACTTGTTGACATCTACCATGCCCAGATCCTACCCTAAAAGAGTCAGATTCTTAGCCAGTCACGATAGCTCATGCCTGTAATCCCAGCACTTTGGGAGGCCAAGATGGGCGGATTGCTTGGGGTCAGGAGTTTGAGACCAGCCTGGCCAACATGGTGAAACCCCGTTTCTAGGAAAAATTATTCAAGGAAATTAGCTGGGCTTGGTGGCAGGCACCTGTAATCCAAGCTAGTCGGGAGGCTAAGTTCAAGGGATTCTTAGTTACTTAGAAAACACATATTTAATATCTTACAGTTCTGTGGGTCCGGAGTCTAACACAGATATCACTGGGCTGAAACTGAGGTGTCAGCAGGGCTGTGCTCTTTTCTAGAAGCTTTATGTAAGAATCCATTTCCTTCTCTTTTTCAGCTTCTAGAGGCCACCCACGTGCCTTGACTCATGGACTCCTTCCATCTTCAAAGCCAACAACATCACATCTTTCTGAACCCTCTTCCCTCAACATTTTTTAAGTCACTAAGAATCACTTGAACCCAGGAAGTGGAGGTTGCAGTGAGCCAAGATCGCACCACTGCACTCTAGCTTGGGTGACAAGAGCAAAACTCCATCTCAAAAAAAAAAAAAGTCAGATTAGGAAGGTCTTGGATGTAGCCTTTGAATCTCCATGCTTATCAACCTTACCCTGGTAATTCAGAGGAAAATAGCCCAGACACCATAATCTAGAAGCAACTGATTTAGTGATTGTGGTAGTTGGAGTAATGCCCCCTAGAGAGGCCCACATCCTAATCCTAGAACCTGTAAAAATGTTACCTTATTTGGTAAAAAAATATTAAAGTTACAGATGCAATTAAACTAGCTAATCAGTTGACTTTAAAATGAGATTACCCTAGATTATCTGTGTGAGCCCGGTATGATCAGATGAACTCTTAAAAATTGAAAAGCTTTCCTGGCTGTGGTCAGAAAGGGGTACATCGAGGGAAGAGGGTTCAGAAAGATGTGTTGTTGCTGGCTTTGAAGACGGAAGGAGTCCATGTGTCAGGGTATGTGGGTGGCCTCCAGAAGCTGGAAAAGAGAAGGAAATGGATTCTCACATAAAGCTAGAAAGGAGCACAGTCCTGCTGACACCTCAGTTTCAGCCCAGTGATATATGTGTTAGACTCCTGATCTACAGAACTGTAAGATATTAAATATGTATTTTTAAGTCACTAAATTTAAAGCTTTTGTTACCAGAAAACTGATACTTCGTTGTTTCTTTTCTCTTTTATTTTCCTCTATTTTCTCTTGCTCTCCTTCCTCCTTCCTATCATCCTCCCTCTCTTTCTTCTTTTTTTAAGAGACACGGTCTTGCTCTGCCATCCAGGCTGAAGTCCGCTGGTGCAATCACAGCTCATTGCAACCTCAAATTTCTGGGCTCAACTGATTCTCCTGCCTCAACCTCCCAAGTATCTGGAACTACAGGTGTGTGTCACCATGCCTGGCCACTTTTTTTTTTTTTTTTTTAACATTTCGTAGGGATGAAGTCTTGCTATGTTTCCCAGGCTGATCTTGACTCCATCTTCTTTTTTTATGATTTTTGTCAGTTTTTCTCTTCTGAGCCCCAGGGATAGTGTCAAACAATGTGGTGATGTGGTAACCCATGATTTTTCACAGAGGGTGGGTCAACAGTGTTTATTTGGGGGCAGCTTTATGGTTTTTGCAGACCTAGGAGGCAGTCTCTCATTGTGGCTTTTGTCTGTCACTCATTGGTCAGTTCAAACATGAGAGCCATTTTTTTTCCTCCTCCAATCACCAGCAAGCAAGAGATGGGTGAGGAAGGCAGCTATTGGCTAGACTTCAGGCAGCAGAAAAGTTTGGGACTGGCCACAGCCATTCTTCATTGTTTGGAGTCATAGATGGAGAGGGAATTACAGGGTGGAGAGTCAACTGTTTTCAAGGAAGAGTAAAGCCTAGTAGCATAATGCATATCTTACCTTGGATTTCTGTTGACACATCTCCCTGCTCTTTCTTTGGCCCCAGAGCTGGATCCATTTCCTTGGTAGTAAAAGCCCAGACTTGATAAGGCAAAGGATGGTGTGGACAAGACAATTTAGTCTATGTTAATAAATTATGAGCCCTAAGCATTAGAAATGGGTCTTGAAAGCTGCCATGCATGCCCTTATCTCACACCTGGCAATGGGCTTGGGATTAAGCATTTATTACCTAATTTCCACTTCATAACCCCTGAATTAGAGGAAATGGAGGCTCAGAGAAGTTAAGGAATTGACCTTATTATCATGTACCCAATTACAGCCAGGAGTGGCATTGAGACCCAAGTCTTTATGACCAGAAAAACAGAAGATTTTTTTTTTTCTCTTTTGGGCTTCTTGTAGACAATAAATACCATCGCTTTTTATAAGATGCATTTCTTTTTTGGCCGCTAATCTAATGATGAATAAATAATGGATCACTGCTGTAGAGCCTGATTCTTTGGCTACACCCAGATAGATGTCCCATTGGCCTCAGTAGCAATTAGCTTCAATAAAAGGTTGGACTGATTAATAATAATACCACCACCTGCTATTTATATACAACTATCCTCCAAGGAGTCCAAAGTGCTTTGTAGACATGATCTAATCCAGTCTTCCTGTGTTACCGTAAGTTGGGTCTGGCCTGTGGTAGCTTTGCCTTTTCACAGAGAGGGCTGAGGTTCTGTGAGGGCTGTATCTTGGCACTCATATACAGAGGGTTGGCATCCTCTACTGGTGATCCATCAATGACTTGTTCAACTTCATGTAACTTTGGTCTCCATGTCTATCCTCATGGATTCTGTTCCACATGGGCCTTTGGTATTGCTTGGACCTCAGGAGATGGACTGACTACTTCACGGGAATTTTCAAGGCTTATCTGGACCCACTTCCAGGTGGAGGGACCTGTGAATTGCTCCTGGGAATAACATCATCTTCCTTGTCTCCTTTTCCTCGTTTCCTTCTTCTACTTGTTCTCCTCTTCTATCTCCATCCTTCTCCTCCTTCTTCTCCTTCTCCCCCCCACATCATCATCATCACAACAAACACTTATTTGGTGTTTACTATGTTCCAGGTCCTATGTTAGGTACTTTATAGAAACTGTCTGACTTATTCCTCACAATATTCACCAATCGGTAGGTATCATTACTGATCCCATTTTATAATGTAGAAAACTGAGGCTTGGAGTAGCTAAATGATTTCTTCCATTCTTCATTCATATTCTGTAAAATGGGCACTCTAAGACTCAGAAGTGTAAATGATTTGCCAAGACCGCACAGTGAAGTAAAAAGTGAAATGTATTTTAATTCTCATTCTTCCTATTTCCAAAGTGTTTACACTTAATTTGTAAGATCATTTAAATCAGTGAGGGGTTGGATAGATGAATGGATGGATAGATGGTTGGTTGGATAGAATGGAGAAAAGGTGAATAAATGGTTGGATGGATGAATGGTTGGGAGGGGGAAGAGTGAATGGGGCCAGGATTTTCCTTCTATGCCTGATGGTGGCAGGGTGCTGCTAATAAAAATACATACACAGCACAGCCCAAAACCTTCAGGGACTTATGTAAGTTGGCCTGGAGTTGCTTACCTACAGAAGAAGACTTAACTCTAAAATGGAGCATTATGAGAGCTAAATACATACTAACTCAAGGAACTCAGACCCAAACCCTGATGACCTTGTGGATTTCAATGGATGAGCTGGGCTGTTGGATAAGGAGGATGCGTAATTGTACCAGGTTGAAGGAGGGTAGAATGATGAGGATTTCTTTATCCTGTACGATATCTCAGCAACTTTAAAGTATGGGATGGAATTTAAAACATTTAATCTGGAGTAGAAGAAGCTAAGAAATCAGTGGGAGAAACATGATTATTGGTGCCAGAACATCAGGACTAAGAAATCAATGGCTTAGACCTGGGATATGTGTGCAGAAGGGAGGAGGTGGAGCTAACAGAAACTGGGACCTAAATCCACGTTGCACCAATGGGAGCCATGGAGAGTTCCAACCAAAGAGTGTTGGGGAAGATACTCTGGCTTCTCCCTTCCTTCTCTTCTTCAGTCTCCCACCAGTACCTCTGATTAGGCTCAGCCAACCCTAATCATAAGCAATTTTGAGAGATTTGGGGAATGTAATTTTAAGAACTCAGCCATATACAATATAGATATGAGCAGAGGAAGGGTCTGAGAACAAACAGGCAAATGACTGGTGTACAAGCTGACCTGGAACATTTATTTATTTCTCAGCCTAGAGTCAAGTGTCTGGACCAGACGGACTTTTAGGTGCTATTTACCAATATAAAAATTAGAGACCCTGAGAAAGGAGTCTATTCTATCAAGATTTAATCACAATTCAAGGGCAAGAAGCAAGCTACCATTCAGATAAGTATCTTGCACAAGAATGCCACTTCATGGCCAGGGTCCAGCTTCCTTTGGTTGCATGCTTTTGCCAGCAAGTCACCAGGGACTAGCTTACGTGGAGGCTGAGGCCATGGGATTTGTGCCACTCAGAAGAGCTTGGCTATCCCTACATCATCTTCTCTATCCAGTGACGTGGTGATTGAAATTCCAAAATGGGTGAAAAGTTCCTTGGGTTCAAAAATCACAAGTTTGAAAATGCCTTTGCCAGGATAAATAAATACACAGGAAAGTGCATAAATACACTGTTGCCTCTCTGCTGTAAACATTGCTCTTGCAGTTGCCTGAACAAATGCAGGTTTGCATCAGTAACTTCAGCCTTTTTACCAATCTGATCTTGCTGACAACAAGGAGAGCAGCCTCAGAGGAGCCTGATGCTGAGCTAAAACTGCACCCTTCACTGAGTCTCAGGAGTCAGGATGCATTTGCTTATTAAGAATTTTACTTATCTACACAATTTTCTCCATGGAACGATGTGACAAATATGTCTTTCCTCTTCCCTTCTTCCCTCCTTTTCTTTGTTCCTCCCTACCTTCATCACTTAAAAAAGGATACTCACTGTTTCAGTCATATATTGCTACATAACAGACTATACCAAACTATACTTCAAACAACAGTAATTCTTCATTTTGCTCATGCATCAGCAATTGAGGGAAGTCTTGGTGAGTCGGTTCCTCTTTGCTTCATGCTATGAGCTGGGGCAGCTCAACTGAGGCTGAAGAATTCACTTCTGAGATGGTTCACTCACAGGACTGACACTTTGGTGCTGGAAGCTAATCAGGGGCTGTCTGTTGGGGGACTCAGTTCTCTTCATGTAGCCTTCTTCAAAGGGTGGTGTGGACTTCCTCAGAGCAAGAAGATGGGGTTCCAAGTGGTCAGGTGGAAGCTCAAAAGCTTCTTAGGACATCACAGAAACCCAGGTCTTCATTTCTGCAGCATTCTGTTGGTAAAACAAGTCACTCAGACCAGCCTACATTCAAAGAGAGGAGAGTTAGACTCCATCTATGAATGGGAAAAGTGGCAAAGAATTTGCAGCTTTCTTTAACCTACTACCCCCTCTTATGGGAGGTGGGTATATAGTGTAGATTATTTCACAGTAACATAACAATGCTGTGCATTCAGGACCCCATAGAGGGCTAAGTTATTACGCTCAAGAGCAGAATTCTAGCTGGACCAGGGAACTGAGAAGTCTCTGTATCAATCAGGGATGGTGAATTCATATCAGGCACACCTGTGTTTGAATTCCAGCTCTGAAACATTATAGCTGAGTAACTTTAAGCATCTGACTCAACTTACATGATCACAGTTTTCTCAATTGTAAAATGGAAATAACTTTATGTAACTTTATTGCTTTGTGAATAGTGAAGGAACCCCCTTCAAAAAAAAAGAGGGTTCACTTATTCAAGTGCCTGGGTTATAATGGACATTTAATAAATTGAAGCTATCTATTTCTTTGAGTGGTGAAACGCATTTTCCAGGAATCCTTTGAGATTCACTGAACTTGAGCTCATTAGAATTACTTTTGCCATCATTTTTTTTGTTTGCTTCCCTATTTCTTGTAGCTCATTTTTTTTGAAATTCCAAGAACAATCATATGCACTTCGAATATTTGGAAAATATAGATAAACCACATGTAAATAAATAGAAATCATCTGTAATCATGTAGCCCAGAGGTAGCCCTTGAAAAGCCTTTGAGGTGTGTACTTCAGATATATAGTAATCAGCTATTTCCAGAAAATGCTGCCATCTTAGTCTCAGGCCTTAATGCAGCAGTCAGTCTCATGAATCTAAGGGGCTGCTAGGGGTTAACTGACCTAGGCTGGACTTGGCTGGATAGGTCTCCTCTGCTCCACTTGGCGCTCACTTTCCTCCTGGGAATGAAAGCCACCAGTCTAGTTATATTCTTCTCATGGAGAAGGGCAGAATGCAAGAGAATGAGTGGGAATGTGTGAGGGCTCTTATGACCTAGGGTTGGGACTGGTGCACACACATTTCAACCCTATTCTGTTGGTCAAAGCAAGTCCCATGACAAACTCCAAAGTCAATGGCAAAGGATGTAGATCCTGAAAGGAGTCAAGAACTAGGGGCAATAATATCATCTACCTTAATATGTAATTTTTTTTTGGCACAGTTGGTTTAAATTACACATCTTTCTTTTTTTATTACTAGTTTTTTTCACTTAATATATTGTATAAAAATTACCATGTAATAAAATCTCTTTTTGCACTAAAACTTTTAAGGATTGTGTTCTTATTCCACTAAATGGATGTTCCACAACTTGTTCAATTGGTTTCCCCTTATTGGTCATTTGTGCTATCTCTAGACTTCCCAGATTTCCAGTATTATGAGAATTGTAACTCTGGATTTATGCACATTCATCTTCACAGTTCTGTTTTGCCAGGTCAAAGTTATTGGTCTTGATTTATATTGCCAACTGTCCACATTTAGAAAAGTAATACCCACTTACATGTTCCCCACTGGCAGTATGTTATAGTACCTACTTCCTTGCATTTCCACCTGCTTAGAGTATAGTTGCTTATATGTATGTGTATGTATTGTAAAACAACTGTTTATTTTGCATAAGACTATAGGGAACACCTGAGTATCTTTTATACAGACTCACCAATGCTTCCTTTTTTCATTTGTCCTGACTTGTTGTACATGTATGTGTGTATAATCATCATACATGCCTGTCTCTTTCTACACACATACACTGATGCTTCTATCTTATTTATATAACTTTTTCCTGAATCATATGAAAGAAAATTTAGAAACACTGTGCCCCTTTACTAAATACTTGAGAATGTACAGGACGTCCTCTTACCTAATCATTCACATTAATATAATAATGTTATCTAACCTATAGTTCATACTCATATTTCATCAATTGTCTAATATTTTTTGATGATTTGTTTTTCTCTCATCCAGAATTTAATCTTGAATCACACACTGCATTAGTTGTCATGTATTCTGATCTTTTTTATTCTGAAATAATTTATCTGCCTTTCTTGACCTTGATATTTATGAAGGGGTGCAAGACAGATATTTTGTGTAATGTCCTCAAAATTGGGTTTGTCTGATGTTTCCTCATGGTTAGATTCAGATTATGCATTTTTTGGCAGAAAAACTGAAGCAGTAATGTTGTGATGATATTTATTTGCCCATTTTTAGAGGTATTAACTTTGATTACTTGGTTCGGTGGATATCTGTGTGATTCTCCATTATAAAGTTACTGGTTTTCCACTGGTACTCCCTTTGTAGGTAAATTATTTGAGACTATATAGTATACCGTTTCTCATCAAACATTCAACCCCTAGATCTAGCATTTATCAATAATTTTCTAACTTTATTGTTCTTCCTTCCTGCATTTATAAGTTGGCAAAATTCTGTAAAGAAGACTTTCCTCTTCGCTCCAATTGATTAATTGATTATTTATTTACATTATCACAGACTCATAGATTCTTACTTTTTTGACTGGATTACCCAGCCACTTTTGATGCTCGAATGTCCCAGATGTTGCTAGTGGGAGCCTCTTCAAGCTGGTTGAAGTGGTTGAGTGGTTTCTAGGGTTTTGCTATTGTAAATATTGTAGCTCTAAGTATACCTGGCCATTTGTCTTGATATATGTGTATAATTACATCCAGGAGTAGAGTTGCTAGATCATAGACTATAAAAATGTTTAATATTAGAAGACATTACTAGATTATTTTCCAAAGTGGTAATACCATGTCATGCTCCATCAGTGGTGTGTAAGAAATTCTGTAGACCTAAATCCTCCCCATAATTTAGTATTGTAAACTTTCAATTTTTGCCAGTTGAAATTGTGTAAAATTGTAGATAATAGTTGCCTTGAATTGTATTTTCCTGATTACTAACACTTGTTTACATTTTGGCAAGGGTTTATCTTTTTCTCTTTCTTCTCATTTTTTCTTTTTGTTTAGATCTCAGGTGCACAGAATTGATTAATCATAATCCCTGGTTCTAACACACTGTTTTGTTGTTCATGCCTTGGTCTGGGTTCTCCAGAGTAAAAGAAACACTCGTTCTTTTAGGAGATGCCTGTTCATGTCTTTTGCCCATTTTAAATTGGGTTATTCATGATTTTATTTTTGATTTGTAAGATAGCCTTGGATGCTTCATGAAATAAATTCTATCCGTCTTTGCCTTCATGCTTTCTGCCTTTGCTTGGTAAATTAGCAACATCTCTCCACCTTATGATTTTTTAAATATTAATTTTTTTTCTTCTGGTGCCTCCTGGTTTTTTCTCTGCTGTTTCCATCACCAGCAAGCCCCACCTAAGCCGCATTCCTGAGCTTAAGGTTTGTGTCTAGGATGTGGGACTTTGCATGCATAATCAGGTACCTAGGCTTCTCTGGGTCTCCACCCTGGCATCTTTCAGACTCCACCCAAGCTTGGCTGTGTCCTGGCCCAGGGAACTGCCTGGAGCTACCTGGTCTATTTCCAGCAGATCTGAGTCATTTTCCTTTCCAAGAAATTAAGGAGTATAACATTTACTGGATACTCTGGAAGATGTAGCTAAACTACTTTTACAAATGAAGACACTGAGGTTCTGAGAGGTGATATAATTTGCCCAAGATTTCACAGCCAGACATATGAGAAAGGCGTGAAGATACTGAATGTTTCCCTTGGACAAATGGACTCACATTTGAAAATTTTACGGTGGATTCAGTGAACATGCACTAAATTCTTTTTTTGCCTCCAAATCCCAGAATATGATGAAACAAAGTCCACACAATAGTTCAATTGGTCTCCCTGCTCTTATCCAAGCCCCCTCTACTCCACTCTTCATATAATATACAGAAGAAAACTTTATTGAATCTAGCCCATATCTCTCTGCTGCTTCAAATGCTTCAATGGTTCCCTTTGCACTTATATTCAAATCTAAACTCTGGTATCATTCCCTGCATGTTTAGTGCCTGAATGCCTCTCTAACTCTATTTCCAACACTCATTCTTGCTCAGCCTCTCTAGCCATACCTACCTTTTTTGTATTCTTTGAATGTGCTCCATTCTTTTATACCTTAAGGTCTTTGCCTCTGCTGTTTTTGTTTTTGTTTGTTTACTTGCTTTTGCTGGAAATGTGTCTCTGCTGGACCTTTGCTTAATCAACTTCTTGTTACCCTTTAATTGATGCATTTGCTTATATGGCACCTCTTTAGAGCTCTCTCCTGTTCCTCCTAAATACTACATCCCTCTCCCTTTACAATGCATCACAAGACTTTGTTTCAGTTCTTACTAGAGTGTATTAAAATCTGTAATTATGCTGTTTGTGTTTTTCTTATTATGGCTCTGTCCCGTTTCTCCAATGGATTGCATACTCTTAAAAGTTTGTCTCATTCGTCTGTATCCCCAGGAGCTGAGCCAGTGCCTGACACATTGCTCAGTCAATATTTGTTGAGCCAGTGAGTGAGTCCAGTAGCTACTCAATAATTAGTGGTTTCCATTTCCTTCTCTCCTCACTGCCATACACACATACTGGCACACATAACCTGAAGGAACTTGAATAAGACAATGGAAATAACAGCTCAGTGGTTTTATCTAGTGTGTATCAGAAAAACTAGCTAAGCCGGTTGAGTTTGCCACTGTTTTATGGTTTGCTTTGTTTAATTTCATGAGGTTTCTTGGTCTCTGATGCTTCTTCTGTTCTGGGTCTACATATTCATGGAGAAGAGGAGTTTGTATTAATGATGATATTATGATAACTAATGGTAATAAGCATGATATTTGGACAAGCTACTACCAAAAAGATACCTAGTAGGGTATAATAGCAAAATGATTCTTTTTTTGTTTTTGTTTTTGTTTTTTTTCTGAAAGAGATTCCAATACATTTTGAAAGTGGGGAGGAACCAGATAGGTATACTTTATGCTTATAGTGCCCTTTCTGAATGCTTGGTCCTCAACAAAATGACAGAAGGTATAGTGGGGGGAAAGTTTTCATGTTTCCCATGTGCTGAATGAGGAAACAGATTCAAAATTGTTAATCCCCAGGAAATGTCCTAAGCAAAACTGGAATTTGCTATGCTAATTTGTATTCAGGAATGTCTTTTTAATAATAACCCCATTCTACCTTCCAGTCTGGCTGGAAGTTCCAGAGGCAAGGGGCTGCTTTTCAAAGCCCTTTTCTTCTTAGAAATCAGGAACAAACAAACCTAAATTTTTCTCTTGGTGATAGTCAGAAGATTTCATGCTCCAAAGAATGGGCTGTGGTTGATACTTATAAATAATTAGCCAATTTTATTACATTTGAAGGAAGAAAGTGGTTACCTTATCTCTCTTTCCATCCCTTCTTTGGCTTCTCCCTCCTTTTTTTTTTCTCTTTCCTTGCACCAACTATGTGCTAGGTGCCATGATGTGGGTAAGACATAACATATGAAATGTGTCTTACCTCTTATGTGTTCAGGAATTTGTGGTGGAAAAAAGCAAGTAAAACATTGTAGTGCAAGATGATAATAATTATGGAAGGTTACACAAATTTCTAGAAACATAAACAGTGGTGTGCTAATAGATACTTAACTGGCTGTAGGTGGGAGAGATCTTGATTTGTAGCATCTGCTGATTCCCATGGCGTAAATGCTTTCACCTTGGTGAATTTCATGCTACTAACCTGATGTGGTTGCACATGGAGTTGAGAAGAGGTGTGCATACCCTGCTCCCTAGCTTACAGGTACTGAGTTAGCACATCCCTGAGAAGTGTATCTCATCAGGGCTTATTTAGGAGTCAGGTTGTAATGTCAGGGGCTTTTTCAGGAAGAGATGACACCTGAGTTGCAATTGCTTATTTGGAAATGGGGAGGGTAATAAAGGGAAAGTTATAACTCTTTTTCTCCTGTGTACATTGAAGAAAACAGAAAATGCAGATAAACCAAATGAAAATGAAAATCTTCTATAATTTAAAAACTGACAGATGAACACTAAACTTATTATTGTTACTATTCCTTGTATCTTTTTCTCCTTTTTTTCTTCATGGGTTGAGCTTTTCTTTCTTTCTTTCTTTTTTTTATTAGACTTTAAGTTCTGGCGCACATGTGCAGAACTTGCAGAATTGTTGCATAGGTATACACATGCCATGGTGGTTTTCTGCCTCCATCCTCCCTGTCACCTACATCAGGCACGTCTCCCAATGTTATCCCTCCCCAACCTCCCCACCCCCTGCTATTCCTCCCCTAGCCCCCAACCCCGCAACAGACCCCAGTGTGTGATGCTCCCCTCCCTGTGTCCATGTGTTCTCATTGTTCAACATCCACCTATGAGTGAGAACATGCAGTGTTTGGTTTTCTGTTCTGTGTCAGTTTGCTGAGAATGATGGTTTCCAGATTAATCCACGTCCCTGCAAAAAACATGAACTCATATGTTTTATGGTTGAAAAGTATTCCATGGTATATATGTGCCACATTTTCTTTATCCAGTTTATCATTGATGGGCATTTGGGTTGGTTTCAGGTCTTTGCTATTGTAAACAGTGCTGCAATGAACATATGTGTGCATGTGTCTTTATAATAGAACGATTTATAATCCTTTGGGTATATACCCAGTAATGGGATTGCTGGGTCAACTGGTATTTCTATTTTTAGATCCTTGAGCAATTGCCACGCTCTCTTACACAATGGTTGCTAATTTACACTCCCACCAACAGTGTAAAAGTATTCCTATTTCTCCACATCTTCTCAGCATCTGTTGTCTCCAGTTTTTTAAATGATTGCCATTTTAACTGGTGTGAGATGGTATCTCAATGTGGTTTTGATTTGCATTTCTCTAATGACCAGTGATGATGAGCATTTTTTCATGTTTGTTGGCTGCATAAATGTCTTCTTTTGAAAAGTGTCTGTTCATATCCTTCGTCCACTTTTTGATAGGGTTGTTTGTTTTTTTTCTTGTAAATCTGCTTTAGTTCTTTGTAGATTCTGGATATTCACCCTTTATCAGATGGGTAGCTTGCAAAAATTTTTTCCCATTCTGTTGGTTGCCAGTTCATGCTAATGATTGTTTCTTTTGCTGTGCAGAAGCTCTGGAGTTTAATTAGATCCCATTTGCCTATTTTGGCTTTTGTTGCCATTGTTTTTGGTGTTTTAGTCATGAAGTCCTTGCCTATGCCTATGTCCCAAATGGTGTTGCCTAGGCTTTCTTCTAGGGTTTTTATGGTGTTAGGTCTTATGTTTAAATCTTTAATCCATCTAGAGTTAATTTTTGTGTAAGGTGTAAGGAAGGGGTCCAGTTTCAGCTTTCTGCACATGGCTAGCCAGTTTTCCCAACACCATTTATTAAACAGCGAATCCTTTTCCCATTGCTTGTTTTTGTCATGTTTTTCAAAGATCAGATGGTTGTAGGTGTGTGGCATTATTTCTGTGGCCTCTGTTCCGTTCTATTGCTCTATGTCTCTGTTTTGGTACTAGTACAGTGCTGTTTTGATTACTGTGGCCTTGTAGTATAGTTTGAAGTCAGGCAGCGTGATGCCTTCAGCTTTGTTCTTTTTGCTTAGGATGGTCTTGGCTATGCAGGCTTTTTTTATGGTTCCATACGAAGTTTAAGGTGGTTTTTTCCAGTTCTGTGAAGAAGGTCAATGGTAGCTTGATGGGGATAGCATTAAATCTATAAATTGCTTTGGGCAGTGTGGCCATTTTCACGATATTGATTCTTCTTAACCATGAGCATGGAATGTTTTTCCATCTGTGTCCTCTCTTATTTCCTTGAGCAGTGGTTTGTAGTTCTCCTTGAAGAGGTCCTTTACTTCCTTTGTTAGTTGTATTCCTAGGTATTTTATTCTCTTTGTAGCAATTGTGAATGGCAGTTCACTCTTGATTTGGCT